>ML662448.1:3008751-3178850 GCA_007570785.1 Antilocapra americana
CCGGGCGAGTGGCGCGCGCTGCTGCGCCTGCGCGCCGAGGCCGCGCGCCCGCACTCGGCGCTGCTGGCCGTGCGAGTGGAGCCGGGCGGCCCGGCGGCCGAGGAGGCGGCGCCGCCCTGGGCGCTGGGCCTGGGGGCGGCGGCGCTGTTGGCGCTGGCGGCTCTGGCGCGGGGCCTGCAGCTGAGCGCGCTGGCGCTGGCGCCCGCCGAGGTGCAGGTGCTGCGCGAGAGCGGCTCGGAGGCGGAGCGTGCGGCGGCGCGGCGCCTGGAGCCCGCGCGGCGCTGGGCGGGCTGCGCCCTGGGCGCGCTGCTGCTGCTGGCCAGCCTGGCGCAGGCGGCGTTGGCGGTTCTGCTGTACCGCGCGGCCGGCCAGCGCGCCGTGCCCGCCGTGCTGGGCAGCGCGGGGCTCGTGTTCCTGGTGGGAGAGGTGGTGCCGGCCGCCGTGAGCGGGCGCTGGACGTTGGCACTGGCGCCGCGCGCGCTGATCCTCAGCCGCCTGGCGGTGCTGCTCACCCTGCCCGTGGCGCTGCCGGTGGGCCAGCTGCTGGAGCTGGCGGCGCGGCCTGGGAGGCTGCGCGAGCGCGTGCTGGAGCTGGCGCGCGGCGGCGGCGACCCCTACAGCGATCTCAGCAAGGGCGTGCTGCCCTGCCGGACGGTGGAGGACGTGCTCACGCCCCTCGAGGACTGCTTCATGCTGGATGCCAGCACCGTGCTGGACTTCGGCGTCCTGGCCAGCATCATGCAGAGCGGCCACACGCGCATCCCCGTGTACGAGGACGAGCGTTCCAACATCGTGGACATGCTCTACCTCAAGGACTTGGCTTTCGTGGACCCCGAAGACTGCACGCCGCTCAGCACCATCACCCGCTTCTACAATCACCCGCTCCACTTCGTCTTCAACGACACCAAGCTGGACGCCGTCCTGGAGGAGTTCAAGCGAGGTAACTGTTGGGGAATCGGCGGAGGGGACGCGAATGTCAGCGCTCTCCCCCCAGAGAAGGAGTGGCGTTTAGGGAAGCCTTGGGGAAGGGTCCGAACCCGGTGGACGACGGGGAGGCCTCTGAGTGCCCTCTAAATGAAGAGGATGGTTTTGTAGCTCCGAACGATCTTGGAAAATATAATTTAAAGCTTTTGGTTCCGAAAATGACAAGACTATAGACAACAAGAATCTTTTCCGGGCAGGCCCCCAGTGTGGGGAGGTATATGTACTTGACTCTTAACTCTCTAGCTTTACCGAGTCATTTTTGTGGGCTTGGGCTTTGTGACAGGTCCAGACTCTTGGATAGAAACTGAAAGAACATAGAAAGAGTATAGGGTCTAGATACCTAGACGCTGTTGTTTGCACATGTATAATACCAAATTAGCTGAACCTGTGATGTTCCAGGGCTTCACTGTTAAGGTCAGTGATGGGCCGTTGTCTTCCTGGTTACAGAAAAGGGAATGATTAATCATTACTTCCTGCAGGCGTGAAAGAAACTTCCACTTTAAAAAAAAAAAAAAGAAACTTCCACTTTGATTTCACTGGAAGCAACTTGATGGAGACCAGTCTCCCCTTCCTTTAAAAAACAAAAAACCCAAGTAGGGGCTCAAGTTCTCTTAACTCCACATTTCTGTCCTCTCCTTTCACCCGGGTTCAGGTGAAAACTGAGACCCTCCCACTGTGAAGGTTAGGGTTCCCCTGCAGCCTCCCTGTCAGTGATTGGGCTTGGGGTCCTCTCCCAAGCTTGGTCATGATTCTCACACCTGAACTCCTGTGGTGACATTTCTGAACTCTGAATGAGCTTGACCATAAAGACTGCATCATTGAGGCCGAGAAGTGAGCAAGGCCCCCTCATAATGACTACCTGACAGGTAGGTTCCTTGTGAGCCCCTGGACTGTCAGGCAGGGAGGCAAAACTCTGCTGTAGTGACCATTAGCACTGCTGTATGCCAGCCACTAGTGGGCACCATCACGCACCATCTCCTTTAATCCTTGCAAGAGGCTTGGGTTTTGAAGAATTGGGCAGTTTCTGTTAGTACTGTTTCTGGGGATCGGGTGGGAGACTTTGATGGGCAGCTCTGGCTGCTCCGCTGGAGAATCTCTGGGTGCTTCTACTTGTTGCCCCAGAATGGAGCCATGCAGCCCTGCTCTGAGGAGAGGAGCCCGGGATCTGGGCAGGCAGAGCTTCCCAGGAGCAAGTGCTCCATCTCTGAGACAGTGGTGGTTCCGTGGCTGTGTGGCCAGCTGGGCTGGCCCTGGAGTCAGCAGGGGAGGGTACCATCCTGCCCCTGCCATCTTTCAGCTTGCAGGCAGAGTGTGGCACCCTGTTTAAGTGGTTTCCACAGATCACTGACTAGTGTGGAGACCGGAGTAGGGGGGTCCCTGTGGTTGGGGGTCCCTGTGAGAGGTGATGGTAACCTGAACAAGGGTGCCCAGCAAGTGTAGAAAGGAAGACTGAAGAGGGCATTTGAAGGCGGGCTTAGGATTTTGTGGTTTGCTGAGGGGCTGTGAGATGGGAGGAGGAGCTGAGGATGAACTGGGCTTTGGCTTGGTGGTGGCCTTGCCTTTCCCTGAGGCCAAGCACACGCGGGGAAGAGAGGGCTTGAGGGCCGGGGCAGGCAAACGCGTTTGTTGTGAACATTGGAATTTGTGTGTGCAGTGTCCTGAGACGCAGGCTGCTAGGAGCAGCCCATGGGCAGTGAAGCACAAGTGAAAGTCTCAAGCAGGAGGGAAGGATCTGGATGTCGGTGGGGAGATGGTCCCAGGGAGTGATCCTGGAAGCTGAAAGAGGGGCACTAGCAGGGTAAGGGTGGGTGGGCAGGGAGGATGGGTGCTGAGGAGAGCCAGGGCCCTGGAACGTCCTGGAAGCTGAGGGAAGGAGAGTGATCAGGAGAGGAGGCTTGCATCGTGTCCTTTGGATCCAACAGCCAGGATACCCTTGACCTCGCAGTTGTGGCATGGCATGGGGAAGCCGGGGTGGGGCGCCAGCAGTGAAGGAGAAGGGCCTTCTGGGAGGCATGGCTGCAGAGGGAAGCTAGAGGGCAGTGGCTAGCAGAGGCCCGGCAGGGCGAGAGGTCTTCTGCTCTGGTGGTGTTTTCCCGCCGTTTCTTTGTTAGCTTTTTAAAAATTTTTAATTAGAGGGAAACTTTTCCAACTTTGTGTTGGTTTCTGCTGTACAGTAGCTCCAACCAGCTATAATTTTACGTATGTCCCCTTCCTTTGCTGTTTTTATGTGTCTATTTAATTTGGCTGTTTGGCATGTGGGATCTCAGTTCCCTGACCAGGGATCAAACTGCAGCCCCTGCGGCCAGAAGCATGGGTCTTAGCTAACCATTGGACCACCAGGAAAGCCCTGCTCTTTGGTTCTAATATGGGGGAGTCCAGTGGGCTCAGGTCTAAATGTTGTGGGAAGTTGCTGGTAGGGAGGGACGGCCACAGTGCAGACTGCTCCTGTTCTGGGGTGGTGGCCTTGGGGCAGCTCTGAAGAGCCCCATTCTAGAAGGTAGTGGTGGTGGGGTGCAGTGTGGAGGCTGACTGGAGGACTCTTCGGTCCCTTTGACCTCCTGACTCCTGTGGAGAGTGAGGGCCATTTGATGGCCTTATCTTTCCTGTGTCACCTGAACTTTCCCCGCTTCTCCTGTGCAATGCAGTCCTTTGGCAGCTAGCTTTATGTTTCCTCACTAAAGTCCTCGTTAACCCAGCCCTCTTCTTCATTTTTCTGCTCATGAACAGAGAGCATATTGTAGCTTCTTTGGTGCACGAGGTTTTAGAGATCAGTCCCATTCCTATCTCTCTGCCAGCTGTATGAGGCAGGGATCCCTCTGAATTCCCTGAGGTGGAAGGCCTTGGCATCTTGGCAGTTACCATTTCAGGCCCCATTCCTTTCTCTCTTTCAGATTGTGGTTTGTTCTAGAACTTTAGAGTCTGGAAGAGGCCCCTTCCCCGGTGAGGCATCCCTCAGTCAGTGTGCAGACCCGAGGTGACAGCTGATATGTTTGTGCACACGTTGCCAGGAGGAGTGCAGACTTCTGGAGGTGGAGTTCAGTTCAGCCCCTCGGTCGTGTCCAACTCTTTGCAACCCCGTAGACTGCAGCACACCAGGCTTCCCTGTCCATTACCAACTTCCGGAGCTTACTCGGACTTACGTCCATTGAGTCAGTGATGCCATCCAACCATCTCATCCTCTGTTGTCCCCTTCTCCTCCTGCCTTCAATCTTTCCCAGCATCAGGGTCTTTTCCAGTGAGTCAGCTCTTCACATCAGATGGCCAAAGTATTGGAGTTTCAGCTTCAACATCAGTCCTTCCAATGAATATTCAGGAATGTTTTCCTTTAGGATTGATTGGTTTGATCTCTTTGCAATCCAAGGGACTCTGAGGAGTCTTTTCCAACACCACAGTTAAAAAGCATCAATTTTTCGGCACTCAACTTTCTTTTTTCTTTAATTTATTTATTTTATTGGAGGCTAATTACAATATCGTAGTGGTTTTTGCCACACATTGACGTGAATCAGCCATGGGTGTACATGTGTTCCCCATCCTGAACTCCCCCTCCCACCTCCCTCCCCACCCCATCCCTCAGGGTCATCCCAGTGCACCAGCCTTGAGCACCCTGTCTCATGCATCGAACCTGGACTGGTGATCTGTTTCACATATGATAATATACATGTTTCAATGCTGTTCTTTCAAATCATCCCACCTTCACCTTCTCCCACAGAATCCAAAAGTCTGTTCTTTATATCTGTGTCTCTTGCTGTCTCGAATACAGGGTTATCATTACCATCTTTCTAAATTCCATATATATGCGTTAGTATACTGTATTGGTGTTTTTTTTTTTTCTGACTTACTTTACTCCATATAATAGGCTCCAGTTTCATCTACCTCATTAGAACTGATTCAAATGTATTCTTTTTTAAAGGCTGAGTAGTATTCCATTGACTATATGTACCACAGCTTTTTTATCCATTCATCTACCCATGGATATCTAGGTTGCTTCCATGTCCTGGCTATTGTAAACAGTGCTTTGATGAACATTGGGGTACACATGTCTCTTTAATCCTGGTTTCCTCGATGTGTATGCCCAGCAGTGGGATTGCTGGGTCATATGGCAGTTCTATTTCCAGTTTTTAAAGGAATCTCCACACTGTTCTCCATAGTGGCTGAACTAGTTTGCATTCCCACCAACAGTGTAAGAGGGTTCACTTTTCTCCACACCCTCTCCAACATTTATTTGTAGACTTTTGGATAGCAGCCATTCTGACTGGCATGAGATGGTATCTCATTGTGGTTTTGATTTGTATTTCTCTAATAATGAGTGATGTAGAGAATCTTTTCATGTGTTTGTTAGCCATCTGTATGTCTCCTTTGAAGAAATGTCTGTTTAGTTCTTTGGCCCATTTTTTGATTGGGTTGTTTATTTTTCTGGCATTGAGCTGCATGAGCTGCTTGTGTATTTTTGAGATTAATTCTTTGTCAGTTGCTTTGTTTGCTATTATTTTCTCCCATTTCTGAAGGCTGTCTTTTCACCTTGCTTATAGTTTCCTAATTATAGTTTAATTAGGTCCCATTTATTTATTTTTGCTTTTATTTCCATTACTGTGGGAGGTGGGTCCTAGAGGATCCTGCTTTGGTTTATGTCGGAGAGTGTTTTGCCTATGTTTTCCTCTAGGGGTTTTATAGTTTCTGGTCTTAGGTTTAGATCTTTAATCCATTTTGAGTTTATTTTTGTGTATGGTGTTAGAAAGTGTTCTAGTTTCATTCTTCTACACGTGATTGACCAGGTTTCCCAGCACCACTTGTTAAAGAGATGGTCTTTTCTCCATTGTGTATTCTTGCCTCCTTTGTCAAAGATAAGGTATCCATAGGTGCATGGATTTATCTCTGGGCTTTCTATTTTGTTCCATTGATCTATATTTCTGTCTTTGTGCCAGTACCATACTGTCTTGATGACTGTAGCTTGGTAGTATATCCTGAAGTTAGGCAGGTTGATTCCTCCAGTTCCATTCTTCTCTCTCAAGATTGCTTTGGCTATTTGAGGTTTTTTTGTATTTCCATACAAATTGTGAAATTATTTATTCTAGTTCTGTGAAAAATACTGTTAGTACTTTGATAGGGATTGCATTGAATCTATAGATTGCTCTGGCTAGTATACTCATTTTCACTATATTGGTTCTTCCGATCCACGAACACGGTATATTTCTCCATCTATTTGTGTCCTCTTTGATTTCTTTCATCAGTGTTTTATAGTTTTATATATACATAGGTCTTTTGTTTCTTTAGGTAGATTTATTCCTAAGTATTCTTTTCCTTGCAATGGTGAATGGAATTATTTCCTTAATTTCTTTTTTCTCATTGTTAGTGTATAAGAATACAAGGGATTTCTGTGTGTTAATTTTATATCCTGCATCTTTACTATATTCATTGACTAGTTCTAGTAGTTTTCTGGTGGAGTCTTTAGGGTTTTCTATGTAGAGGATCATGTCATCTGCAAACAATGAGTTTTACTTATTTTTTTCCAACCTGGATTCCTTTTATTTCTTTTTCTTCTCTAATTGCTGTGGCCAAAACTTCCAAAACTATGTTGAATAGTAGTGGTGAGAGTGGGCATCCTTGTCTTGTCCCTGACTTTAGGGGAAATGCTTTCAATTTTTCACCATTGAAGACCATGTTTGCTGTGGGTTTGTCATATATAGCTTTTATTATTTTGAGGTATGTTCTTCTTTCTGTTCCTGCCTTCTGGAGGATTTTTATCATAAATGGTTGTTGAATTTTGCCAAAGGCATTCTCTGCATCTATTGAGATAATCATGTGGTTTTTATTTTTCAATTTGTTAATGTGGTGTATTACATTGATTGATTTGCGGATATTAAAGAATCCTTTCATCCCTGGAATAAAGCCCACTTGGTCATGATGTATGATCTTTTTAATATGTTGTTGGATTCTGTTTGCTAGGATTTTGTTAAGGATTTTTGCATCTGTGTTCATCAGTGATATTGATCTATAGTTTTCTTTTTTTGTAGCATCTTTGTCTGGTTTTGGTATTAGGGTGATGGTGGCCTCATAAAATTAGTTTGGAAGTTTACCTTCCTCTGCAATTTTCTGGAAGAGTTTGAGTAGGATAGGTGTTAGCTCTTCTCTAAATTTTTGGTAGAATTCAGCTGCAAAGCCGTCTGGTCCTGGGCTTTTGTTTGCTGGAAGATTTCTGATTACAGTTTCGATTTCTGTGCTTGTGATGGGTCTGTTAAAATTTTCTATTTCTTCCTGGCTCAGTTTTGGAAAGTTATACTTTTCTAAGAATTTGTCCATTTCTTCCAAGTTGTCCATTTTATTGGCATATAGTTGCTGATAGCAGTCTCTTACGATCCTTTGTATTTCTGTGTTGTCTGTTGTGATCTCTCCATTTTCATTTCTAATTTTGTTGATTTGATTCTTCTCCCTTTGTTTCTTGATGAGTCTGGCTAATGGTTTGTCTATTTTATTTATCTTCTCAAAGAACCAGCTTTTAGCTTTGTTGATTTTTGCTATGGTCTCTTTTATTTCTTTCGCATTTATTTATGTCCTACTTTTTATGATTTCTATCCTCTTCTAACCCTGGGGTTCTTCATTTCTTCCTTTTCTAGTTGCTTTAGGTGTAGAGTTAGGTTATTTATTTGACTTTTTTCTTGTTTCTTGAGGTAAGCTTGTATTGCTATGAACCTGCCCCTTAGCACTGTTTTTACTGAGTCCCATGGGTTTTGGGTTGTGTTTTCATTCATTTCTATGCATATTTTGATTTATTTTTTTATTTCTTCTAAGATTTGTTGGTTATTCAGAAGTGTGTTGTTTAGCCTCCATATGTTGGAATTTTTAATAGTTTTTTTCCTGTAGTTGACTTCTAATCATTGTGATCAGAAAAGATGCTTGAAATGATAGCATTTTTTTTTTAATTTACCAAGGCTAGATTTTATCACCCAGGATGTGATCTATCCTGGAGAAGGTTCCGTGTGCACTTGAGAAAAAGGTGAAATTCATTGTTTTGGGGTGAAACGTCCTGTAGGTAGCAATTAGGTGTAACTGGTCCGTTGTATCATTTAAAGTTTGTGTTTCCTTGCTAATTTTCTATTTAGTTGATCTATCCATAGGTGTGAGTAGGGTATTAAAGTCTCCAACTATTATTGTGTTACTGTTAATTTCCCCTTTCATACTTGTTAGCATTTGCCTTACATATTGCGGTGCTCCTATGTTGGGTGCATATATATTTATAATTGTTTTATTTTCTTCTTGGATTGATCCTTTGATCACTATATAGTATCCTTCTTTGTCTCTTTTCACACCCTTTGCTTTAAAGTCTATTTCATCTGATATGAGTATTGCTACTCTTGCTTTCTTGGTCTTTATTTGCGTGAAATGTCTTTTTCTAGCCCTTCACTTTCAGTCTGTATGTGTCCCTTGTTTTGAGGTGGGCCTCTTGTAGACAACATATATAGGGGTCTTGTTTTTTTATCCATTCAGCCAGTCTTTGTCTTTTGGTTGGGGCATTCAACCCATTTACATTTTTTGTTAAGTATGATCCTGTTGCCATTTACTTTATTGTTTTGGGTTCAAGTTTATACATCTTTTCTGTGTTTCCTGTCTAGAGAATATCCTTTAGCATCTGTTGAAGAGCTGGTTTGGTAGTGCTGAATTCTCTCAGGTTTTGCTTGTCTGTAGAGCTTTTGATTTCTCCTTCATATCTGAATGATATCCTTGCTGGGTATAGTGATCTGGGTTGTAGGTTTTTCTCTTTCATCACTTTAAGTATGTCCTGCCATTCTCTTCTGGCCTGAAGAGTTTCTACTGAAAGATCAGCTGTTATCCTTATGGGAATGCCCTTGTGTTATTTGTTGTTTTTCCCTTGATGCTTTTAATATTTGTTCTTTGTGTTTGATCTCTGTTAATTTGATTAATATGTGTCTTGGGGTGTTTCACCTGGGATTTATCCTGTTTGGGACTCTCTGGGTTTCTTGGACTTGGGTGGCTAGTTCCTTCCCCATTTTAGGGAAGTTTTCAACTATTATCTCCTCAAGTATTTTCTCATTACCTTACTTTTTGTCTTCTTCTGGGACTCCTGTTATTCAAATGTTGGGGCATTTGACATTGTCCCAGAGGTCTCTGAGGTTGTCCTCATTTCTTTTAATTCTTTTTACTTTATTCCTCTCTGCTTCATTAATTTCCACCATTCTATCTTCCACCTCACTTATCCTATCTTCCGCCTCCGTTATTCTACTGTTGGTTCCCTCCAGAGTGACATTTCATTTATTACATTATTCATTGTTGATTGACTCTTTTTTATTTCTTCCTGGTCCTTGTTAAACATTTCTTGCATCTTCTCAATTCTTGTCTCCAGGCTATTTATCTGTAACTCCATTTTGTTTTCAAGATTTTGGATCATTTTTATTATCATTATTCTGAATTCTTTTTCAGGTAGACTTCCTATCTCCTCCTCTTCTGTTTGGTTTTTTGGGCATTTATCATGTTCCTTTACCTGCTGAGTATTTCTCGGCCTTTTCATTTTGTTTAGATTGCTATGTTTGGGGTGGCCTTTCTGTATTCTGACAGTTTGTGGTTCCTCTTTATTGTGGAGGTTCCTTGCTGTGGGTGGGGTTGGACGAGTGGCTTGTCAAGGTTTCCTGGTTAGGGAAGCTTGCGTTGGTGTTCTGGTGGGTGGAGCTGGATTTCTTCTCTCTGCAGTGCAATGAGGTGTCCAATAGTTTTGAGATGTCTGTGGCTTTGGTGTGACTTTGGACAGCCTGTATATTAAAGCTCAGAGCTGTGTTCTTGCTTTGCTGGAGAATTTGCATGGTATGTCTTGCTCTGGAACTTGTTGGCCCTTGGGTGGAGCTTGGTTTCAGTGTGGGTATGGAGGCTTTGATGAGCTCTTATCAAGTAGTGTTCCCTAAAGTAAGGAGTTCTCTGGTGTTCTCAGGTTTTGGATTTAAGCCTCCTGCCTCTGGTTTTCAGTCTTCTCCATCCATACAGCACTGATGATAAAACATCTAGGTTAATGGAGAAAAGATTCTCCACAGTGAGGGTCACCCAGAAAGATTTTTGGAGTTACATGGAGAAGAGAAGAGGGAGGAGGGAGATAGAGGTGACCAGGAGAAGTTCAGTTCAGTTCACTAGCTCAGTCATGTCTGACTCTTTGTGACCCCATGAACTGCAGCACGCCAGGCGTCCCTGTCCATCACCAACTCCCAGAGTCCACCCAAACCCATGTCCATTGAGTCGGTGGTACCATCCAACCATTTCATCCTCTGTTGTCCCCTTCTCCTCCCATCTTTAATCTTTCCCAGCATCAGGGTCTTTTCCAGTGAGTCAGCTCTTCCCATCAGGTGGCCAAAGTATTGGAGTTTCAGCTTCAACATCAGTCCTTCCAATGAACACCCAGGACTGCTACCCTTTAGGATGGACTGGTTGGATCTCCTTGAAGTCCAAGGAATTCTCAAGAGTCTTCTTCAACACCACAGTTCAAAAACATCAATTCTTCTGCACTCAGCTTTCTTTATAGTCCAACTCTCACATCCATACATGACCACTGGAAAAACCATAGCCTTGACTAGATGGACCTTTGTTGACAAACTAATGTCTCTGCTTTTTAATATTCTGTCTAGGTTGGTCATAACTTTCCTTCCAAGGAGTAAGCGTCTTTTAATTTCATGGCTGCAATCACCATCTGCAGTGATTTTGAAAGCCAGAAAAATAAAGTCAGCCACTGTTTCCACTCTTTCCCCATCTATTTGCCATCAGTTGATGGGACAGGATGCCATGATCTTAATTTTCTGAATGTTCAGCGAAAACAAGACCGGGAGCTGACTGTGGCTCAGATCGTGAACTCCTTATTGCCAAATTCAGACTTAAATATAAAAAAGTGGAGAAAACCACGAGACCATTCAGGTATGACCTAAATCAAATCCCTTATGATTATACAGTGGAAGTGAGAAATAGATTTAAGGGATTAGATCTGACAGCGTGCCTGATGAACTATGGATTCAGGTTTGTGACAGTGTACAGGAGACAGGAATCAAGACTATCCCCAAGAAAAAGAAATGTGAAAAAGCAAAATGGCTGTCAAAGGAGGCCTTACAAATAGCTGTGAAAACAAGAGAAGCAAAAAGCAAAGGAGAAAAGGAAAGATATACCCATTCGAATGCAGAGTTTCAAAGAATAGCAAGGAGAGATAAGAAAGCCTTCCTCAGTGATCAGTGCAAAGGAATAGAGGAAAACAACAGAATGGGAAAGACTAGAGATCTCTTCAAGAAAATTAAGAGATACCAAGGAAACATTTCATGCAAAGATGGGCTCAGTAAAGACCACAAGTGGTACGGACCTGACAGAAGCAGAAGATATTAAGAAGAGGTGTCAAGAATACACAGAAAAACTGTACAAAAAAGATCTTTATGACCAAGATAATCACGAATGGTGTGATCACTCACCTAGAGCCAGACAAGTGGGCCTGAGAAAGCATCACTACGAACAAAGCTAGTGGAGGCTATAGAATTCCAGTTGAGCTATTTCAAATCCTAAAACATGATGCTGTGAAAGTGCTGCACTCAATATGCCAGCAAATTTGAACAACTCAGCAGTGGCCACAGGACTGGAAAAGGTCAGTTTTCATTCCAACCCCAAAGAAAGGCAATGCCAAAGAATGCTTGAACTACCACCCAATTGCATTCATCTCACATGCTAGTAAAGTAATGCTCAAAATTCTCCTAGCCAGGCTTCAGCAATACGTGAACCATGAACTTCCAGATGTTCAAACTGGTTTTAGAAAAGGCAGAGGAACCAGAGATCAAATTGCCAACATCTGCTGGATCATCAAAAAAGCAAGAGAGTTCCAGAAAAACGTTTGCTTTATTGACTATGCCAAAGCCTTTGACTGTGTGGATCACTATAAATTGTGGAAAATTCTTAAAGAGATGGGAATACCAGACCATCTGGCCTGTCTCTGTATAGCAGGTCAGGAAGCAACAGTTAGAACTGGACATGGAACAACAGACTGGTTCCAATAGGAAAACGAGTAGGTCAAGGCTGTATATTGTCACTCTGCTTATTTAACTTATATGCAGAGTACATCATGAGATACGCTGGGCTGAAGAAAGCACAAGCTGGAGTCAAGATTGCTGGGAGAAATATCAATAACCTCAGATAGGCAGATGACACCACCCTTATGGCAGACAGTGAAGAACTAAAGAGCCTCTTGATGAAAGTGAAGGAGGAGAGTGAAAAAGTTGACTTAAAGCTCAACATTCAGAAAACTAAGGAGAAGAGGGGAAATCAAAAGGAGAGAGAGCAGTCTTGCCAGTAATGAGATCCCTGTGTGCTCTCCACAGCCTGGAACATCCGGAGAGGTTCATGGAGTTGCATAGAGAAGAGAAGAGGGAGGATGGAGATAGAGGTGACCAGGAGGGGAAGGGAGGTCAAAAGGAGAAAGACCAGTCTAGCCAGTTATCAGTTCCCTAAGTGCTCTCCACAGCCCAGAATACCCAAAGCGATTCACAGAGTTGGATAGCGAAGAGAAGGGAGAGGGAGGAGATAGAGGTGACCTAGGGGAGAAAAAAGAGAGTCAAAAGGGGGAGAGGGCAATCAAGCCAGTATTCACACTCCTAAGTAAAAATGGCTACTGTACTGAAGATTGGATTCTTAAAGGTACAGAATTGATAACAAGTACCAAAAAGCAAAGATTAAAAATCTAGAACAGAGGTTAGACTCAAAAATACAATATTAAAAAAAAATCACAAAAATTACAAAAAATATATATGAAATTTGCTTTAAAAATAGGTGTTTTTTTGCAAGGTAATAGTAGGTTGTAAAAATGAAAATTAAAGGAGTAATAAAGGACTTAAAAATTTTTTAAATGATAATAGTAAAAATATATCTAGAAATTTCTCTGGAGCTGTTGCAGGCAGTATGGGGTCAGTTCAGTTTCAGATAGTTCCTTGTTCCAACTTATACTTCTCAAGGTCTATGCTGCTGCTGCTGCTAAGTCACTTCAGTGGTGTCCGACTCTGTGTGACCCCATAAACGGCAGCCCACCAGGCTCCCCTCTCCCTGGGATTCTCCAGGCAAGAACACTGGAGTGGGTTACCATTTCCTTCTCCAACGCATGAAAGTGAAAAGTGAAAGTTAAGTCCCTCAGTCGCGTCTGACTCTTCGCGACCCCATGGACTGCAGCCCTCCAGGCTCCTCTGTCCATGGGATTCTCCAGGCAACAGTACTGGAGTGTGGTGCCATTGCCTTCTCCACTCAAGGTCTATAGGCCCCTTCCAGTGTAGGCGGTGCTAACTACAGGGTTTTAATCCTTGCACCTGTCACTTCCAAAGCGGTTCCCTCTGTTTATTTGGCTTCTTCTGTTTGCATGTCTCTTCAGTGTCTGTAATATCCGCCCTGATACAAGGAGGCGAAGGTGGTCACTTATTTAAGGCTCACTTGTTCAGTCGTGCTGTGGGGAGGGAGGAACACTGCAAACAAACATCACTGGCGTGTGTGGGGAATGCTCGCAGTGTCTCGGCCACACTGGGTTTGCCCCCGCTTGCGGCGTGTGTGCTTTCCCGGTCTACATTGCTCAGGCTCCAGGTTGCTCTGCCGGGAACTATCTTAAAGCGGGCCCTGGGTTGCGTGCCCTTCCCAGGTCTAAGCCGCTCCATTTCAGGTTCTCAGGTACTCCACAAGGCACAGACTCGGTTGGGCCTGCGTTTTGTGCCGTTCTGGTCCGAGCAGCTCGGGTGACCAGTTGTGCTGTCTCCGCTCAGGGAGCGCACCCTCCCCAGTTATGCGGTGCGTCTTATCACCTCCCCTGTCACAGCCGCTCGGTTTCCTGGGTGGCAGTGGGAGCGCCGTCTCTGGTGTGCCCTGTGTTTACTCTGAGGAGCTGACGATCTCTGGTTGCAACCCTTCTGGCGGATGTCAGCCGTCCAGGATCCCAGGAAGGCTTGGTTAGCGACTGGGAACCAGCTGGCAGTTTGGTAAAGGATGCCTCTCTGGAGCCGAGATTGCCCCTTTCCGTCTCGAACTGCCGCCGCCGCCTGCTCAGTCCTTTGTTCTGTGAGTGGCGGTTAAGGCTTTTCGCAGGAAAGTTCTCTCTCCCTCTCTTTTTTTAACTCCCTCAGACTGTCCTCAGGGCATTGAGGCTAGTCCGACCCTAAGCAGTGCGCCTCCCTGCCCCTCCCTGTTCAGCCCCCTCTTGCTGGTGGTGGATGCCAGTGTCTGGGCAAGTCCTCCACTGGGAGTTGCCGTTAGGTGTGTAATCTGTGGGTGTTATTTATTTATTTATCCTCCAGGTTATGTTGCCCTCTGAGATTCCCAATCTCCTCACAGACCCGCCGGTGAGTTTCCTGGTGTTTGGAAACTTCTCTTTTAGGACTCCCTCCCGGGATGGGTCTCCGTCCCTAACTCTTTTGTCTCTCTTTTTACCTTTTATATTTTGTTCTACCTCCTTTCAAAGATAATGGGCTGCCTTTCTGGGTGGCTGGTGTCCTCTGCCAGCGTCCAGACGTTGTTTTGTGGAATTTGCTTAGCGTTTAGATGATCTTTCGATGAATTTGTGGGGGAGAAAGTGGTCTCCCCGTCCTATTCCTCCGCCATCTTAGAACCACCCCTCTCAACTTTCTTTGTAGTCCAACTTTCACATCCATACATGACTACGGGAAAAACCACAGCTTTGAGTAGATGAACCTTTGTTGGCAATGTAATGTCTGTGCATTTTAATATGCCGTCTAGGTTGGTGGCTAACTTCCCTGGTGGCTCAGACAGTAAAGTGTATGCCTACAATGTGGGAGACTATCCCTCCCTGGGTTGGGAATCCCTGGGTTGTTCAATCCCTGGGTTGGGAAGATCTCCTGGAGCAGGAAATGGCAACCCACTCCAGTATTCTTGCCTGGAAAATCCCATGGACAAGGAACCTGGTAGGTATAGTCCATGGGGTCCCAAAGAGTCAGACACGACTGAGCAACTTCACTTTCACTTTCACTTTCTAGGTTGGTCATAGCTTTTCTTCCAAGGAGCAAGTGTCTTTTAATTTTATGGCTGCAGTCACCATCTGCAGTGATTTTGGAGCTCAAAAAAAGTCTCTCACTGTTTCCATTGTTTCCTCATCTATTTGCCATGTGATGAGGCCAAATGCCATGATCTTAGTTTTTTGACTGTTGAGTTTCAAGCCAACCTTTTCACTCTCCTGTTTTACTTCATCAAGAGGCTCTTTAGTTCCTCTTAGCTTTCTGCAAAAAAGGTGGTGTAGCTGCTTATCTGAGATATTGATATTTCTCCTGGCAGTCTTGATTCCAGCTTGTGCGTCATCCAGCCCGGCATTTTGTATGATGTACTCTGCATAGAAATTAAATAAGCAGAGTGACATTGTACAGCCTTGACGTATTCCTTTCCCAATTTGGAACCAGTCTGTTCCATGTCCAGTTCTAACATGCTTCTTGACCTGCATACAGATTTCTCAGGAGGCAGGTAAGGTGGTCTGATAACCCCATCTCTGTTAAGTATTTTCCAGTTTCTGGAGATCCACACAGTCAAAGGCTTTGGTGTAGTCAATAAAGCAGAAGAAGATGTTATTCTGGAACTCTCTTGCTTTTTTGAGGATCCAACGAATGTTGGCAATTTGATCTCTAGTTCTTCTGCCTTTTCTGAATCTAACTTGTGAAAGTTCACGGTTCACGTATTGTTGAAGCCTGGCTTGCAGAATTTTGAGCATTCCTTTGCTAGTGTGTGAGATGTGTGCAATTGTGTGGTAGGTTGAGCATTCTTTGGCATTGCCTTTCTTTGGGATTGGAATGAAAACTGATCTTTTCCAGTCCTGTGGCCACGTCTGAGTTTTCCAGATTTGCTGGCATATTGAGTGCAGCACTTTCACAGCATCATCTTGCAGGATTTGAAATAGCTCAACTGGAATTCTATCGCCTCTACTAGCTTTGTTTGTAGTGATGCTTTCTAAAGCCCACTTGACTTCACATTCCAGGATGTCTGGCTCTAGGTGAGTGATCACACCATCATGATTATCTTTTTTGTACAGTTCTTCTGTGTATTCTTGCCACCTCTTAATATTTTCTGCTTCTGTTAGTAAGTAACAGATGGTATAGTAAGTAGCACATATTTTCTGTAAAGCCATTAACCCTTGCCTTCTTTTTCCACCCCTGGTGACCTCAAAGACGTTCAAACCAAAGGAGGAATTAGAAGAGGTGAGCTTTTCAGAGTCTATTTTAAATTCACTGAGTTCTGGTTCATTGTTTGGCAGAAACCAAAGGATTGTCCCAACTCTGAAAATAGTTAGACCTGTTCAGGGATCTGTGAGGGACAATCACATGGTAGTTCAGACATTCAGACAGTTAAAAAAAAACTGAAATGAGAAGACAGGAATTTCACCTCCAATTGCATTTGTAGGAGTGTTCTAGAAATTAAGTCCTGTAGCATCCGTGTCATTGGTGAGCATTCTCAAACCTGCTAACTGAAGTGAGAGCACTGGTGCTTTCCCCACCTGTCTGGTTGGTGTTGGCAAGTGTGTGGTCTGCCTTGGCCTTTTGCAGGGGGAGCCTGAGGCCCCTGACTTGGGTCGTGCATGAGTGTTCGTAGTCAGCCAGCCAGGGCCCCATATCTTCAGAGCATTTTACCTGGTCACATGAGAAACTTGAGTCTCTCCAGCTGCCCTTTCTCTGTGTGCCTCTTAGCCCTTTTCCTGGTTGCCTTCTGGACCCCTCAAACATTCTGTCTTAAGGTTAAGTCACACAGCCAATGTTTGAGGGATCTTCCAAGGCTCTGCTTTCTTGTGTTCATCATTGAATCATCTCCTCACTGAGAACTTTGAGCCTCTTTTATAGAAGTTTAAAGGCATGGGAGGACTTCGTCTTTTCTGCAGGTAAACTGCCAAAGGGACCAGCTTCCTGGAAGGAAAGTGATCCTCTCTGCTCCCAGGTGGCCATCTCGAACCTGAGCTTTGGTTCTCAAAATCCAAAAAGACTGTTGACCAATATTCTGTGTTGAGCCTCAGCCTTCCTGATGTGGCCTCATGGATTTATATCCCGTGGTTGTCTCTCCGAGGCCTTTGTAGCAGTGCTGCCTGCCCGCTGGTGTCAGCCATTCCTAGCTCAAATACCATGGGCTGGGAAATGTCTAGAAGTTCCTCATTTGGTGTCTCTGTCTCAGCAGGAATGGGTGGGCAGTTCCCCAGGTATCCCTCACCCCTTCCTCATGGGAAGAGGGGCGGCAACCTAATGTGGGCGTTTGCACCTTTAATTTTTCTCCCGGGATGGTGGAGCCCCCTGAGGAAGCCTGCGTGCGTCTCTCCAGCGGGGCCCTGTGCTGAGGATGGTGCCTTGGCACTATGCATGTCACCCAAAGGGCACGAGGCTCCTGAGAGCCAGTCTGTTGTCCCTTCAGTGAAAGTCACTTGAGCAGGGCGTGCGGAGAGTGGACCCAGAGCCAGCTGTCTGGTTGCCAGATTGGGGGGAGTGGTCACTGACTCCCTTGGCCTCAGTTTTCTCTGTAAACCGTAAAATGCAAATAAAAAATATTATGTGCCTCAGAGAATTAGTTGCCAGAAGGTTTGGTAAGTCAATCAATGAATAAAGCGCCTGGTGGCTGACACAGCTGGCAAACACAAAGTACAGGCACACCTCGGTTCCAGACCACCAGGATACGGTGAGGCATGCAGATCGTTGGGTTTCTCAGTGCATACAGAAGTTATGTTTATGTTGTAGTCTGTTAAGTGCAATTGGCATTAGGTATGAAAAAAACAATGTATCTTAGTTTAAAAACACTTTATGGCTTAAAGATGTTAACACCATCTGAGCCTGCAGTGAATCATAAACTTTGATGGAAGAGGGTCTTGCTTCAGTGTCGGTGGCTGCTGGCTGATAATTATGGGTGGTGGTTGCTGAAAGTTGGCATGGCCACGGCAGTTGTTTTGTTGTGTTTGTTACATTTTTTAATTGGAGGGCTATTGCTTTACAGTATTGTATTGCTTTCTGCTGTACATCAACATGAGTCAGCCATAGGTCCACATGTGTCCCCTCCCTCCCACCTCCCACCCCATCTCATCCTCTAGGCTGAGTACCCGATCTGAGCTCCCTGTGTCACACAGCAAATTTCCACTGGGTACCTATTTTACATGTGGTAATTTGTGTGTTTCCTTGCTCCTCTCAGTTCGTCCCACCCTCTCCTTCCGCTACTATGTCCGCAAGTCAGTTCTCTTTTGTCTGTGTCTCCATTGCGGCCCTGCAGAAGGTTCATCACTACCATCTTTCTAAATTCCATATGTATGCATCAATATATGATATTTGTTTTTCTTATTTTGACTTCACTGTGTATAACAGGCTCTAGGATCATTCACCTCGTTAGGACCACCTCACATGTGTTTTTTGTGGCCGAGTACTGTTCCACTGTGGCCATTTCTTAAAATAAGACTACAGTGACATTTGCCACATCGATGAACTCTTCCTTTCACCAGCAATTTCTTTGTAGCAGGCAACAGAAATGTTTGGTAGTGTTTTACCCACAGTAGAAACTCTTCCACATTGGGATCTCAGACTCTTCCAACCCTTATCAGCTAAGTTGATAGAATGTTCTAAATGTCTTGTTGCCATTTCAGCTGTCTTTGCAACGCTTTTAACGTGAATAGCATCCATCTCAGGAAACTGCTTTCTCTCCTCATCCATGAGGAGCAGCTCCTCATCTATTAAAGCATTACCACAAGATGGCAGCAGTTCAGTCACTCTTCAGGCTCCACTTCTAATGCCCGTTCTCTTGCTGGTCCCACATCTGCAGTTACTTCCTCTAGTGAAGTCTTGAACCCCTCAAAGTCATCCGTGAAGGTTGGAATTGGCTTCTTCCAAACTCCTGTTAGTGTTGATATTTTGACCTCTTTTCATGAATCATGAATGTTCTTAATAACTTCTTGAATGGTAAATGGTTTCCAGAAGATTTTCAGTTGACTTTGCCTAGATCCATTCAGTTCAGTTCAGTTCAGTTCAGTTGCTCAGTCGTGTCTGACTCTTTGCAACTCCGTGAATCGCAGCACACCAAGCCTCCCTGTCCATCACCAACTCCCAGAGTTTACTCAAACTCATGTTCATCGAGTTGGTCATGCCATCCAGCCATCTCATCCTCTGTCTTCCCCTTCTCCTCCTGCCCCCAATCGTTCCCAGCATCAGGGTCTTTTCCAATGAGTCAACTCTTTGCATGAGGTGGCCAGAGTATTGGAGTTTCAGCTTCAACATCAGTCCTTCCAATGAACATCCAGGACTGATCTCCTTTAGGATGGACTGGTTGGATCTTCTTGCAGTCCAAGGGACTCTAAAGAGTCTTCTTCAACACCATAATTCAAAAGTATCAGTTCTTCAGCACTCAGCTTTCTTCACTGTCCAACTCTCACATCCATACATGACTACTGGAAAAACCATAGCTTGACTAGACAGATCTTTGTTGTCAAAGTAACGTCTCTGCTTTTTAATATGCTGTCTAGCTTGGTTGTAACTTTCGTTCCAAGGAGTAAGTGTCTTTTAATTTCATGGCTGCAATCACCATCTGCAGTGATTTTAGAGACCAAAAAAATAAAGTCTGACACTGTTTCCACTGTCCTCATCTATTTCCCATGAAGTGATGGAACCGGATGTCATGATCTTAGTTTTCTGAATGTTGAGCTTTAAGTCAGCTTTCTCATTCTCCTCTTTCACTTTCATCAAAAGGCTTTTTAGTTCCTTTTCACTTTCTGGCGTAAGGGTGGTGTCATCTGCATATCTGAGGTTATTCATATTTCTCCCAGCAATCTTGACTCCAGCTTGTGCTTCTTCCAGCCCACCGTTTCTCATGATGTACTCTGCATATAAGTTAAATAAGCAAGGTGACAATATACAGCCTTGACGTACTCCTTTTCCTATTGGAACCAGTCTGTTGTTCCATGTCCAGTTCTAACTGCTGCTTCCTGACCTGCATATAGGTTGCTCAAGAGGCAGGTCAGGTGGTCTAGTATTCCCATCTCTTTCAGAATTTTCCACAGTTTATTGTGATCCACACAGTCAGAGGCTTTGGCATAGTCAATAAAGCAGACGTTTTTCTGGAACTCTTGCTTTTTCAATGATCCAGCAGATGTTGGCAATTTGATCTCTGGTTCCTCTGCCTTTTCTAAAACCAGCTTGAACATCTGGAAGTTCATGGTTCATGTATTGCTGAAGCCTGGCTTGGAGACTTTTGAGCATTACTTTACTAACGTGTGAGATGAGTGCAATTGGGTGGTAGTTCAAGCATTCTTTGGCATTGCCTTTCTTTGGGATTGGAATGAAAACTGACCTTTTCCAGTCCTGTGGCCACTGCTGAGTTGTTCAAATTTGCTGGCATATTGAGTGCAGCACTTTCACAGCATCATGTTTTAGGATTTGAAATAGCTCAACTGGAATTCCATCACCTCCACTAGCTTTGTTCGTAGTGATGCTTTCTCAGGCCCACTTGACTTCACATTCCGGGATGTCTGGCTCTAGGTGAGTGATCACACCATCATGATTATCTGGGTCATGAAGATCTTTTTTGTACAGTTCTTCTGTGTATTCTTGCCACCTCTTAATATCTTCTGCTTCTGTCAGGTCCGTACCATTTCTGTCCTTTATTGTGCCCATCTTTGTATGAAATGTTTCCTTGGTATCTCTTAATTTTCTTGAAGAGATCTCTAGTCTTTCCCATTCTGTTGTTTTCCTCTATTCCTTTGCACTGATCACTGAGGAAGGCTTTCTTATCTCTCCTTGCTATTCTTTGGAACTCTGCATTCAAATGGGTGTATCTTTCTTTTTCTTCTTTACTTTTTGCTTCTCTTGTTTTCACAGCTATTTGTAAGGCCTCCTCAGACAGCCATTTTGCTCTTTTGCATTTCTTTTCCATGGGGATCGTCTTAATCCCTGTCTCCTGTACAATGTCACGAACCTGAATCCATAGTTCATCAGGCACGCTGTCTGTCAGATCTAGTCCCTTAAATCTATTTCTCACTTCCACTGTATAATCATAAGGGGTTTGATTTAGGTCATACCTGAATGGTCTGGTGGTTTTCCCTACTTTCTTCAACTTAAGTCTAAATTTGGCAGTAAGGAGTTAACGATCTGAGCCACAGTCAGCTCCCGGTCTTGTTTTTGCTGACTGTATAGAGCTTCTCCATCTTTGGCTGCAAAGAACATAATCAGTCTGATTTCAGTGTTGACCATCTGGTGATGTCCATGTGTAGAGTCTTCACTTGTGTTGTTGGAAGAAAGTGTTTGCTATGACCAGTGTGTTCTGTTGGCAAAACTCTATTAGCCTTTGCCCTGCTTCATTCCGTACTCCAAGGCCAAATTTGTCTGTTACTCCAGGTATTACCTGACTTCCTACTTTTGCATTCCAGATCCATTAGAGGAATCTTATCTATGACAGCTATGGCCTTATAAAATGTAGTTGTTAAATAATAAGACTTGAAAGTTGAACTTACTCCTTGATCTGTAGGCCACAGTATGATGATATGTTAGTAGGCATGAAAATAACATTCACTTTATTGGATATCTCCATCAGAGCTCTTCAGTGACCAGATGCATTGTCAGTGAGCAGAACTACTTTGAAAAGAATCTTTTTTTCTGAGCCGTAGGTCTCAACAGTGGGCTTAAAATATTCATTAAGCCACGTAAAAAGATGTGTTGTCATTCAGCCTTTATTATTCCATTTGCAGAGCACAGGCAGAGTAGATTTAGTGTAATTTGCATAGGCCCTAGGATTTTTGGAATGGTAAATGAGCACTGGTTTCTACCTAGTCACCTGCCAACTGCATTAGCTCCTGACAAGAGGGTCAGCCTATCCTTTGACACTTTGAAACCAGGTCTTGACCTCTCCTCCCTGACTGTGAAGTTCTACATGGTATCTTCTTCCAATAGAGGCTGTTTTGTCTGCCCTGAACATCTGTTTTTTAGTGTAGCCACCTTCATTAATGATCTGAGCTAGCTCTTTTGGATAACTTGCTACAGCTTCTACATCAGCATTTGCTGCTTCACCTTACACTTTCTATGTCATGGAGTCAGCTCTCCTTAAACCTCATGAACTGATCTCTCGTAACCAATGTTTTCATCTATAGCTTCCTCACCTCTCCCAGCCTTGATAGAATTGACAACAGGTTGGGCCTTGCCTTGGATTAGGCTTTGGCTTAAGGGAACATTGTGGCTGGTTTGATCTTCTCTCCAGACCACTGAGATTTTCTCCATATCAGCAGTAAGACTGTTTGGTTTTCTTATCATTCACGTGTTCATGGAGTTGTTGAGTCGCCCAGTCGTGTCTGAGTCTTTGTGACCCCTTGGGCTCCAACACGCCAGGCTTTCCTGTTCTTCACCATCTCCCGGAGTTTGCTCAAACTCATGTCCACTGAGCCAGTAATGCCATCCAACCGTCTCATCCTTGTCGTCTCCTTCTCCTCTTGCCCTCTGAGTAGTGCATTTATTTATATGCTTGTTTGTGTAGCTCTTTTAATTTCCCTCAAGAACTGAACCTTTGCCTCATGACTTGGCTGTTTGGTGCACGAGGCCTAACTTCTGGCCTGTCTCAACTTTCAACGTGCTTTCCTCACTAAGCTTGGTCATTTCTAGCTTTTGATTTAAAGTGAGAGACCGTGATTCTTCCTTTAACTGGGACACTTAGAGGCCATTGTAGGGTTATTAATTGGCCTGAATTTCAGTATTACTGTGTCTCAGCGAATAGGGAGGCCCAAGGGGAGGGAGGGAGGCAGGACGACCGGTTGGTGGAGCAGTCAGAACACAGGTTCCCAGTCTTGTGGGTGCAGTTGGTGGTGCCTCCCCGACAGAAAAACAATGACAGTAGAACGTCACAGATTGCTATAACAGATATTATTGTATCTTGTTATATATTATTATTACAATGAAAAGGCTTGAAAATCGTGACACACAGAACAGATGCTGTTGGACAAATGGTACCAGTAGACTTGCTCAATGAAGGGATGCCATAAACCTTCCATTTGTAAAAAACGCAGTTTCTGTGAAGCACATTGAAACCATGTAGGCCTGTACTGCATTTTTTCAGTTCTCAGATGTACTATTTTTTGCATTTTAACATCTCTCTAGTCTCATGATTGATAATGTCTTGGATTTGATGAAATACTGTAAATGTGATCTTTTTATTCTTTTACAGCCTCATTCCTTTTTTTAAAAAAAATTTAATTGAGTCCATTGTCTTTTTTTTAAATACGTGTAGCGGTTGAAGTTTTTTTTTAATTCATATGTTTTTAAAAATTATTTATTGATTTTTTAGTTGCTCTTCATCTTCGTTGTGGTACTTGGACTTCTCATTGCGGTGGCTTCTCTTACTGTGGAGCATGGGCTCAAGGCCCGCAGGCTCAGTAGTTGCGAACAGGCTTATTTGCCCTGCAGCACGTGGGATATTCCTAGACCAGGGATTGAACCCTTGTGCCCTGCATTGGCAGGTGGATTTCTTTACCACTGCACCATTAGGGAAGTCTCTTATTCCTTTCTTGACCATCTGGTTAGTGGTCTAATAATAATAGCTTTTGCTTGACTCAGGACAGTTTCATTCCATTCAGCTTTGGAGCAGAGGTCTTCCTCTATCTGATTACTAGGGGCTGGGGAGGAGCGTGGAGCATGGATGCTGAAAGAACGAGGCAGAGCATGCTGCTTCCAAAGATTGTGCTTCTGAACCCAGTCCCCTGCATTATCACTGAACCCAGGGTATGTAAAGTAGGATTCACACAAGACGTGAACTTCCCTTTCTGCTTTGCTAGAAGATTCTTGAAGCAAGCACCCCTTTGTGTGCAAGTCCAGGCCAGCTTCTACACTGTATTCTTTTCAGTAGTGACAAAAGGCATGGTTGAGATGAGTTTGCTCCCAGTTCCATATGCTAGATCTGCACAGTCCGGTCCAGTAGTCACTACCCACATGTGGCTGCTAAGTTCTTGAAAGGTCACCAATCTGAATACCAAACACACAGCAGATTTCCAGGACCTAGTACCCCCAAAGGCAAAATATCTATTCATATGTTTATGTTGATTGCATTTTGTGATATTTTGACTGTACCGAGTTCATCATATTATTAATTTCATTTTTATTTCTTTAACACAGCTACTCAAAAATTTTTGTTTGCATTCTATTTCTTTTGGACAGGCATAAAGGTTTATAGCTTCCCTGGTGTCTCAGTGGTAAAAAAAAAAAAAAAATCTACCTGCCAATGTAGGAGTTGTGGGTTCAGTCCCTGGGTTGGGAAGATCCCTTGGAAAAGAAAATAGTACCCCACTCCAGTATACTTGCCTGGAAAATTCCATGGACAGAGGAGCCTGGCGGGCTACAGTCCATGGGGTCGCAAAGAATTGGACATGGCTTAGTGCCTAAACAACAACAGTAACAAAGGTTTATAGAGGGAAAGCACTTACCTGAAACAGAGTAAATTCTTGAGGTTTCTGCAGTAGCCCCCAGCATTCTGAGGCTGGGCTTCTCAAGCTTACATTTTCTCGTTAAACAAGCAGCTGGCGGACCTGAGGAGGAAGGTCAAGAGTCACAGCCTCATGCTCTTCCTCTCACACAGTTTGGGCTCTAACTCCCCAGGTTACAACTGTCTTCATCCCCTTGCGTGATTTTCGTGAAAATACAGGGCAGTGTTCAGAATTGGGAATGCTTCCCTTGGAGACTTCTGATGTGGCCCCCTTGGCTCCTACATCCAGATTGTCCCTGGGGAGCTGGCGTCTCTGGCATCAGGGCCCTGTGTCATTGGTCCAGCTGTTCTTTACCACGTGTTCTGGTCCAGACGCCTCCTTGTCTAAACCATGTTTATCGCGTGGAGTCATGCAGACCTGGGGGTAGTCCAGCTCCACTGCTGCTGCCTGGGGGCCTTGGGCAGGTGGACATGGGGTCTGAGATTTAATCCTCATGGGCACGTGGAGATTCTTAGATAGTGAGAAGCTAGGAATAGTCCCTCCTGATGCGTGGTGCATCATAGAAACACAGAAATCAGCTTCCATCCTCGTGGTGGGCTTGTCAGCCAGGACAAAGGAAAACAAGAGGCCTCCAGCAAGTTGTAACATGAGTGTCCTCTCCCTACAGGGAAGTCCCACCTGGCCATCGTGCAGAAGGTGAACAACGAGGGTGAAGGTGACCCCTTCTACGAGGTGTTGGGCCTGGTCACCCTGGAGGACGTCATCGAGGAGATCATTAAGTCCGAGATCCTGGACGAGTCTGAAGACTACCGTGAGTCCGGGCTCCTGTGTGTTTCCAGCTCAGCTGGTCTCGAGCTTACGGAGACGTGTGTATATCAGAGGCTGGAGGTCCCCGTGTTGTTCAAAGTGGGGCTGGATCTCGGGGCAGAGCTATCACATCCCCGGCCAGTGTCCTTAGCCCTGCGGGGGCTGGGATTGCCTCTCACAGGAGTTGGGGCTCACCTGTGGCTGGACCATCCCTTTGGTGGCTTTGCAGTCCCGGCACTGGACTAGGCTCTGGCCTGAATGGGCGTTGCCCAGTCTTCCTCTTCCTTGGTCTCTTGCCCTGTTGTACATTATAGAAGTTCTCAACCCCCTGCTTTACTGCCGAGAAGGTCTTCCCCAACCAGATGATCTTGGGGCCTGTGATTGTGTCTTAGGAGGGCCTGCCTCTCCGGTGGCTGCAGTCTGCAGGGCAAGCACAGCCCCTGCTTGATGGGGAGCTCACAGGGGCCCCACAAAACTAGCTACCTGCCCCTGTGAGTTTACACGTGAATCTCCTTGCGTGTGTGTCTGTTCCCCAAACACGACATCTTGGTTCGGCTCCTCAGACAGTCATACATATGGGGTCTGCAGATCAGCGGCTGTTTGGCACGAGTGATCCTCATACTCACGCTTCCTGGAGGGGGGCTGCTGTTTTATGTAAGCTTTTTGCTGTTACGTCTGCATTATCTGCTCCCAACTCCAAAGAGGGGAGCAGGCCTTTCTGCTACTTCTCGGGCCATCCCTGGAATGCAGGCCACTGCCCCTCTGACGCGGGCACTGGATCGTTGCCTGGTGGGGGTGGCAAGGCAGGCTCCGGCAAAGCAGCGGTGCCCAGGACAGGCACAGTGCCCTGATGCCGCTCCCCCAGGAGCCCCGAGGCCTGGGAAGAGGGAGCAGCAGCTAGCCCCTCGGTCCGGGCGTGTTGGCGGAGGGCTCCTGGCGCTTCAGCAGGCCCTCTTCACCCCACCCCAGGAGACACCATAGTGAAGAAGAAGCCTGCATCTCTGAACGCCCCTCTCAGGCAGAAAGAGGAGTTCTCCTTGTTCAAGGTGTCTGACGATGACTATAAAGTGAAAATCTCGCCTCAGCTGCTCCTGGCCACCCAGCGCTTCCTGTCCCGAGGTGAGGGCTGGGGTGGGCTCGTCCCTGCTCTCCAGCTCACCCTGCTGCCCCCTGCTGTTCCTGGCGCTCCTCTCTTCTGCCCTGTCAGTATCTCGGCTCACCTGAGGGTGGCTGCCCTCTGCCAGACGGCAGAGCCGCGTCCAGTGAGTGTCGGGAGGCTGGGGAGCTGAGACGGGCAGCGGCGTGCTGACGTGGGCCGTACTGGCCCGGAGGAATGTCTCCATCCCTTTTCCGTCTGTGAGCAGAGGTGGACGTCTTCAGCCCACTGCGGGTCTCTGAGAAGGTCCTCCTGCACTTGCTGAAGCACCCCAGCGTCAACCAGGAAGTGCGCTTTGACGAGAGCAACCGCTTGGCCGCCCACCACTACCTGTACCAGCGCAGCCGGCCGGTGGACTACTTCATCCTCATCTTGCAGGTACTTGCCAGCTGGCCTGCAGCCCACCGCTTGCCCAGGATGCAGGGAGGGTGTAGGAAGAGGAACACCCACGTGCATGCCCCCTGGGTAGGTGGGGTCCGTGCTCTTTGCTGGCAGGAAGGTGACCTGTCCCCCTGTCTCCCTGTCCTCTTTTCCTCCCTCTCTCCCCACACCTCCCAGGGCAGGGTGGAGGTGGAGATCGGTAAGGAGGGCTTGAAGTTCGAGAATGGGGCCTTCACCTACTACGGGGTTTCTGCCCTGACAGCGCCATCCTCGGGTAAGCTGGGCCCTCCTGAAGCTGGAGGTGGGGGTCGATGGGTGGGCAAGCGCTCCTCTTGGAGCTGGAGGCAGGGGTGGGTGGGCACTGTGGGGGCTCCCCCATGCCCCTCTTGCAGGGCGGTCTGCCTGGGGACCTGCTGGCCCTTACTGTCTCCTGGCTGTGTGGAGGGAAGGGCAGGGTTTCTCCAGGTCTCGTCTTGGTTGGTCTTCCCTCCCCTGCCAAACCTGTCTCAGGAGGAGCGTATTTGCCCTCCTGTCCAGAGTCCCGGGCTGCATTCCCTCGGAGGGTGATCAGTAGGGTGGATCTCAGAGGCTGGGTGGGGGCTGGCCCACTGCTCCCCCGTCGACAGCTAACATCACTAGCTGCCCTTTCTGCAGTTCACCAGTCCCCGGCGTCTTCGCTCCAGTCCGTCCGCTACGACCCACCACCCGAGCCCACTGACGGCACGCGCTTGTCTGCGTATTGTCCCGACTACACCGTGAGGGCCCTCTCCGACCTACAGCTCATCAAGGTGACCATCTGCGTTGCTCCTTGGTGCTGGCTTTTAACCAGCTTTGTGTCCCCAGGGGCTAGAGCGGCTGGTCACATGTTAGCATGGATTAAATTGTGATTGAGTCTCAGAGCAAGGCCTTGTACTTGCTCTGAAGGACAGATAGCCTGGTTCCTCTGTCTACTGGCGGCCTAGGCACCCGGTGTCCTTGGGGATCTTCACAGCCCTTAGCTAGTAGCTCCGGGTGCTTCCTTTCCCCTTGTCCTGCAAGGTGCAGCTCCATGCCTCGTTTGAGTGCTGGAGGGCAAGAGGGGGTGCTGAGGGCCCTCCTCTCTCTTTGCCTGCCTGACCACACGAGTTGTGATGCTTCCTGCACCCCAGGTCACTCGGTTGCAGTACCTCAATGCACTCCTGGCCACCCGTGCCCAGGCGCTGCCACAGTCCCCGGAGAGCACAGACCTTCTGGCCATCCCTGGCAGCCAGACCAGGCTCCTCGGTGACAAGGCGGCCACAGCCCCAGGTAAGCCTGGATCCCACAGTGTTGACCCCAGGGTGAGCGTGGCCTCTGCCCTCCCGGCTGCACACACACGGCCCTGCTCTCTGCCTTGCCCTGCCCTCCGTTCATTCTTTCTCCTTTCGTCTCCCCATCCTTTTCTGTCTCCCTTCTTGTGTTTTTAATAATCCAGACAACACTGAGCTACAGACCAGCTGGCATTTTGAGTAGAGTACATAAGTCAGCATTTCCTCCCAAGGCCTGAAGGGTGGGTTGGTTTATTTAGGGAATGTAGTCAACCCTTGAATAACACGGGTAAGGGGCGCCAGCTCCCTGTGCAATAGGAAACCTGTGCATATCACGTGGTCGGTCCTCCGTACCTGCGGCTCCATATCCACAGATTCAACCAGCTGTGGCCTGTGCAGTGCTATAGTATTTACTGTTGGAAAAAACCCACATGTGAGTGGACCCACGCAGTTCAAAGCTGAGTTGTTTAAGGGTCAGCTGTAGTTGGTAAATGGGAGTAAGGGTGGATTCAGACACACTATTGGTCTTTTAGGGAAGATCCTCTGGAGGAGGGCCTGGCAACCCACTCCAGTATTCTTGCCTGGAGAATCCCCACGGACAGAGGAGCGTGGTGGGCTATAATCCATGGGGTCACAAAGAGTCGGACATGACTGAAAGACTAAGCAGAGCACAACACCTGGAAAATGAAGATTTAGGTCCGTTGGACCCGACTCGGGGGCAGGGGGTGGAGCCCATCCCAGAACCAAGGGGGGCCCCTGCTGAGGCGTTTGTTCAGGGTACCCCTCCTGTGGGACTTCCCTGGGAGGAGGAGGAGAAAGCAGACTTTGCAGGGGGGAGGGGAAACCCCACCCTAACTGTGTAAGGCGGGAAGACAGAAAGGAGTCTGTACACTAGGCACTTTGGGTGGGAGTGGTAGGACAGGTCAGGGAGCTTTCCTGCCCTGGTTGTTCAGGACGCTCCTGGGTGGGGGTCTGAGCGCCTGCAGGGTTTGCTGGGGCTTTGGAGAGGCCGAGGGGGTCTGCAGGGGTCTGACTCCCCTTGCTCCATCCCCACCGCATCCCGCTGTGCACTGGGGACAACAAGGTCTTACTGAAGGCTGCCTGTGCCATGCCCTGTGTTGAGAGCCCACCTTGTCCTGACTCAGCTAAGATAACTTCCCTGAAGCTCTGAGAAGTGGTAGTTGTTATGCCCATTTTCCAGATGAGAGCTGGAGGCCAGGAGAGACGGGCACTCTGGCCTAGAACTTGGGTGCTAAGCCCTTGGCCTGCGGGTTGTGGTGCCTCACAGGAAATGGGTCTGGTTCCTGGAGCCACCGTTGAGAAGAAAACGTCTCAGTAACGGACAGGAGCTTCCTGGGATGTGAGGGGCAGAGCGCACCCTGGGCCTCACTGTGGCTCCGCTCCGTGAGTCTGGTTATGCTGGGTCCTGGAGCCAGGCGGTCTCGGCCCTTTCTGAATGAACAGACCTTCGTTCCCTTCAGCCCGCTCCCGTGTTTGCCCACCATGACCTTCTTTTGTTTTGTGAGGCGCCCCTTGCACAGAAATTCACACCATCTCTTTAGACTCAGGTCTTTAAACGAGGGTGGTTGTTTTTCAGAATGTGAGCCTTTTGGTTTTAGTTTTCTCATGCGTGAGCCTTTTCTGGCACCATATACTACTCAGGCTGCACAGGTTGTAGTTAAGGTATAAATCTAAGAATCCTGGCTTTTCTGTTCATCTTTTATCGTATACCCAGAGTTTTTTTTAAAAATCTTTTTGTAGCTTCAGCCACTTGTTGGACAGTCCACTGAGGGAATCATTTATAGTGGCTGTTGGGTCATTTCCTCTTTGTAATGGATTACTAGCCCCTGTTCTATAGCCACAGTGTTAATTCTTCCCTAAATGCAGCCTGATGTTGGCCCTGGGCAGCCCTCAGGGTCTTGCATTTCATCTCTCTTACCCTCATGCTTTGCTGCTGAGGGAGCTCAGTGGACCTGTCCCCAGGGCCCTACTGAAAGAGCGCAGGTCAGAACTGCCTTCTGAGTGACTCCCGCTCTAGATTCCCCAGCAGAGAATTACTTTTATCGAAATGCTGGGAAAGCACCATATTTTGCAGCTGCATGCAGCCGGGTCGGCAAACGGCCTGAGCCAAGTCTGCCCATTCTCGTGGGATGTTATTGGAAGCACCCATCTGCTGACCGCTTGCATGTGGCTGTCTTTGAGCTATGACAGTGGAGTTGAGTTGTTGCCACCAAGGCCCACAAAACCTAGAAATGCCCTTAGACACTGCTTTCTGAGCCCTGGTCTGCTGTTTGAAACGTGGCCGCTCTCCATGTCTGTCACTCCCTGAGCAGGGTTACCGGGGAGAGTCCACGCCCAGTGCCGAGCCTCCCAGGCCCCTCTGGCTTCGCAGCCTCGCCTCAGCAGCACTGCCAAGTGGGTGGCCCTGCGGGTTTCGCTTCATAGCTCGTATCCTCTCTCTCTCCCCTCCTCCCTACCTCTTCCTCTGCTCTCTCTCTAGCCTTCCCGATAGACCTTTCCCTCTTTGGCACATTTGGAAACTGCAGTTGATAATTGACTGTGGACTAGTGAGCATTTTTTGTTTAAGACAACACCCCAGGTAAATATCTCTCCTTTTATGTTACCTCCTCTTTGCTTCCCTTCCCCAGCCTGTTAGCTGCTGGGGGGGCCCTGCAGACCTCTCCCCCTAGAAGGGAGGCTCTCCTCCATGGGAGGTGAGTGGGTACTTCTTGTCCCTTGTTGCTGCTTCTCAGCTCAGTTTTCTAGAAGGCAGGAGGCCTTGGCAGTGACTGCTTCCTTCTGGTGCCAGGAGTGCTGTCCAGGGCATTTGTCTCCCGCCTGGCCTTGTGGCCTTGGCCTCCCATGGGCAGCAGCCCTGCCTCCGCTGCCTCTAGGTGATGGCCTCTGTCCTCACAGTGGTTTTCTCTCGTGAGGCTGACCATTTTCCTAACTAAACCCTCCCAACTCTGCCTCAGTGCCTCCCGAAGAGGCCTGAGGCTCCCCTGCCTCACCCACCCGCTCCCTTCCTAAAGAGGATTTACACCTGGTTTCATAGGACCTGCTCCCTTGATTGATGCTCTAACGCTGACCCTCCTCTCCTCTCTAGGATCCAACCACAGCAGACCCGGCCTCCCAGCAGAGGAGAGCCCCGGGCGGAACCCGGGAGTTTAGCCGCTTGCCAAGCAGCCCCAGGTCTGGGGAACAGACAAGCACGTGGGGAACTGGAGCACTCCGGGAAGCAGCTTCCTGCCAGCCCACCCCGCCCCCTGCAGGCCACGTTTTAGATGGCCTAGTACATGCGGGTCCTGGCTGTCCTCCGAACCAGACATCAGTGCCAGGAGCCTTCAGCAGGTTCTGCCCCCCCGCCCCTAGAACATGGGGGCCAGTGGGGGCCAGCCCTCCGGGTCTGCTTCTGAATGGGATGAAGGGAACAGCGTCATCTCCAATCCCCAGGGCCAGCCTCCCTGCGACAGTGTGTTCATACCTCTTGCGGCCAAGCAACAATGTGAGCGCGGTGACTGCCTTCATGTGGCCGCGACCTGTACTCCCTCTGCTTTATTTGCCATCCTTCTGCTGCTGGCAGCACCTCTTGAGCAAACCAAGAGCACCACTGTGGGCTGGGGTCCACATCCACGGCCCTTGGCCACAGCGACCTGTCGGCTCCCCTTACGGCACCATGCTCCTGAGCCCGCGCCTGGCCTGGCCCGCACACCACACCTGGATGCAGCCGTGTCCCTCCAGGCCCACTGCCCCCATGGAGGTGGCATTTCTCCCCTGTCCCAAGCCCAGAGCGCGCACACTGGCCCCTGCGGGGTTCCGGAGCCCCTTCTTCCTGCCGCTCCCCCACCTCCCTGGCTCGGTTGCCACCAACAGTATTGTCATTTTCCGTGTGTCAAGAAGAGGTCACAGGTGGGGCAAGGGGTTGCTGTAATGCACCTGGTCCTTTGTCGTCGGATCCCAGAGTGGGTCGCCGCAGGCCCCCGGGGTGCTGTGTGGCTGGAAGGCGTGTGGAGAGCAGCAAGGGAGGCGGGGCTGGGTGTGGACCAGGTAGACCCCCGTCACCTTCCTTTGGAAAAAAAGTGAAATCAGAAGTTTTTCTTAGAGCTCTGAAGCATTTTAAGCTCTTGGCTTTGTTCCCATTCCAGCTCTCTGGGGCTTTAGAGAAGTGGGAGCAGAAGGCATTCGTGTCGTCTTCTGCTTACCTACATCCACCTTCCATGGTGCTTTAGCTGCGCAGAAACTGGGGCATCATGGGGACCCCAGGGAGGGAAGCGGGAGGATTTCTGGAACTTTTCTCAGTGGCATTTGGGTCCTTATCCAGAATCAGTGAGAGTGAAGGCCAAAAAACAGTGGCATGCTCACTTAGAAACTCTTCTCAAGGAATTCTCTCCCAAGAGCAAACCCAGGTGGGAAATAAGATACTTGAAAATTTTTTCTCTGCAGAAGAGTGGTTGTTAACCTTGGCTGCACGTTGAATCACATGGCAAGTTAAAAATACTGCTCCCTGGGCCACTCCCCGCAAACCACCCACCCAGGGGTTCTGATTTAATCAGTCCAGGCATCAGGATTTTATTCTGTAAAATTATTTTATATTCACAGATCACGCCTGCTTCCCTGAATGTTAATATCTTCTATAACCTTGGTGCACTTATCAAAATTAAAAAATTAACATTGGTACAAAACTATTAACTAAATTACAGACTTCACTTGGGTTTTTATCAAATTTTCCATAATGCCCTTTTCTGTTGCAGGACCCAACCAGGACACCAAGTTGCATTTAGAGCTATTGCCTTTTTTCCTATTTTCTCCTGTAACTTTTTCCTCTGAAGTAATGACAGATTCATAGGAAGTTGCAAAGATAGAGGTCCCATGTATCCTTCCCCCGGTTTCCCTCCATGATTACACTGTCCTACACAGAGTACAGTATGAACACCAGGAATCTGGCGCAGTGTGGGTATGTAGTTCTGAGCATCTTATAACTTCAGTCTAGATGCAGAGCTGTTCCTCACTAGGATCTCGCTCAAGCAGAGGCTCTTAAAGCCACACCCACCCCCTCTGGCCACTACCCCTAGTCCCCGGCAACCACTAATCTGTACATCATCTCTAATTTTGTCGTTTCGGGAATGTTGTATAAATGGGCTCCTATAGTATGTGAGTGTTGGGACTGGCTTTTTTCACTCGGACATTGTTCTGGAGTCTCCTCCAGGCTGTCGCACATGTCAGTCGATCGCTGCTTCGTGATTGCTGTGTGGGATTCCACCACAGACTCACCGTCCTGTCTAAGGACATCTGGGTGGCCTCCAGTTTTTGGCTATTCCAAATAAAGCTGCTATGAACATTCATCACAGGTTCTTGTGCAAACATTGGTTTTGTTTTCCCTGAGCTAAATGATTAGGCATGCAGTTGCCAGGTTTGTGTGGTTATTGCATGTTTAGGTTTTAAAAGAAGCTGCCGAACCTTTTCAGAGCACCTGCACAACTTTACGTTCCCACCAGCAGTATTTTGAGTTTTCTTTCCATGTCCTCCCCGGGACTTGGTGGTGTCAAGTATTTTAGCCCTTCTGGTGTGTAGTGCTATCTCATTGTGGGTTTTATTTGCATTTCCATAAATATATTCTTTCATGTGCTTATTTCACTTTGTGAAAAGTCTGCTTATGTCTTTTGCCCATTTTCCAATTAGATTGTTTGGTTCTTTTACTGCTGAGTTTTGAGAATTACTAGGCTTTATTGGGTTTTTGGTTTGCAAATATTTTCTCCCAGTCTGTAGCTTATTTTTTTACCTTAACGGGATTTTTTATAGAGTAGAAATAAATTTTGATGAATTCCAGTTTACTCAATTTTTATGGATCATGCTTTTGGTGTCATGAAATGGCAGCCCACTCCAGTATTCTTGCCTGGAGAATCCCATTGACAGAGGAGCCTGGCGGGCTACACAGTCTGCGGGGTCACAAGAGTCAGACATGATTTAGCGACTAAACCACCTAAGAAATCTTAATCTAGTTTTTTTTTTTTTCTTTTCTTTATCTGGTCTTGATCATGACAATTGATTTTACAAAGTGTTTATACTTTTTCATTGCATTTAGGTTTGTGATCTTTTTTTGTTCTAATCATTTTTTTTTTGGCTGTGCTTGTTCTTTGCTGCTTGGGCTTTTCTCTCCTTGCCAAGAATGGGGGCTGCTCTTCGCTGCAAGCTGTGGGCTTACCGCGGGGGCTTCTCTTGTGGAGCTCAGGCTCTAGGCATGTAGGCTCTGGCGCACAGGCTCAACAGTTGTGGCTCATGGGCTTAATTGTTCCATGGTACGTGGGATCCTCCCAGACCAGGGATCGAGCCCGTGACTTGTACATTGGCAGGTAGGTTCTTTATCACTGAGCCACCAGGGAAGCCCTTTGTGATCCATTTTGAGTAAAGGGTTGTTGTTGTTTTTTTTTGCCTATAAATGTCCATTACCTCAAGTACCATTTGTTGTAAAGCATATCTTTCTTCCAGTGAATAACTTTTGCATCTTTTGGCATATTTGTTTTATCTATTTCTGGGTCACCTATTCTGTTCCATTGACTGATGTGTCTGTCTCTCCATTGGTACCACCCTGTCTTGATTACTGAGTGCTGCTAAGTCACTTCAGTCGTGTCCAACTCTGCGACCCCATGGACTGTAGCCCGCCAGGCTCCTCTGTCCATGGGCTTCTCCAGCAAGAATACTGGAGTGGGTTGCCATGCCCTCCAGGGGATCTTCCTGACGCAGGGATCAAGCCCGCATTTCTTAACTGTCTCCTGCATTGGCAGGCAGGTTCTTTACCACTAGCTCCGATTTCTCCCATTTTGTTCTTCTCCAGAGTTGTATGTTTTAAATTTTAGAATAACTTGTCTAATCTACCAAAAAAAAAAAAACAACCTTGCTGGGATTTTTTTCAGGAACTGGTTACCCCTGTGTATCAATTTAGGTGGCACTGACATCTTTACTTGGTTACATCTTTCAATCCATGTGTATGTCTCCATCTATTTAAATTTGATTCCATTCATCAGCACTGTGTAGTTTTCAGCCTACAGGTCCTTACATGTTTTGTAAGACTTACACCTAAGTGGGTTTCCTTTTTAGCAAATTGTAAGTAGTACTGTGCATTTTAGTATTCAGAATCATCACTAGTATACAGAAAAAGGGTTTTGTGTCCTGAGGTCATTCTAGGTGTTTTTATTTTTTTAAAAACTAAGATTCCTTAGGATCACCTTCATAAACAGGCATGTCAACTGCATGAAAATACTTATTCCTGGGCCCACACCTTGGGATTCTGATTTACTCAGGCTGGACATCAAGGTTCTCTGCTGTTTTAACCTTTTGGCCATATGGCATGCCAGGTCTTAGTTCCCTGATTAGCGATTGAACCCTTGCCCCCTGCAGTGGTAGCACTGGACCACCAGGGAATTTTCAAAATTCTTTGAACATCAGGATTTTTTTCAAATTTACTTTTTTGACTGGGCTGAATCTTCGTTGCTGCGCTTGTTTTTCTCTAGTTGTGGCTTCTCTTGGTGCCAAGCACAGGCTCTAGGCCTGTGGGCTTCAGTAGTTGTGGCTCCCAGGCCCTAGGGCACAGGCTCAGTAGTTGTGGCTCACAGGCTTAGTTGCTCTGCATGTGGGATCTTCCTGGACCAGGGACTGAACCCATGCTGCCTGTGTTGGCAGGTGGATTCTTAACTGCTGAGCTACCAGGGAAACCCGATATGAGGATTTTTGAAATCTTCCCTTCTCATTCTAACAGGCAGCCTAGCTGAGAAGCACTGCCCTGCCTGCCTGCTCTGCTTCCAGGGGCCGGTCTTGCTCTCAGGCCAGCATGGTGATCAGGCCTGGGCTTTGCTGCTGCTGAAGATGAAGCCCAGGGCCTGTGAAACTGGCCCTTCCAGCCCAAAACAGACAACCAGGCCATGATGGATAATCAGCCAGTTTTAATGAACAAAAAGTACTGATGTGTATAAAAAGGTATTTTTGTCTGTTACTTAAGTGTGCCCATTTTCTAGATGGGACATTGTCTTCTCTGTGGACTTGACCACCTGTCTGCCCATGGCCCCCGTGTCTGGGTGAACGGGGGCTCTGTCATGACAGGGCCTGAGCTGCCCATGTGGTGGAAAGGCATGCGGCTGCCCTTCAGAGCTCTCGTCAGCTTTTTCACACAGTGGAAATTGCCTTGTCCCCGGTCTGAGAAGGCGGCCAGTGAGACTAAAAAATAACTGCTGCGGAACGGCTGTCCGCCCAGGTTCCTTAGGTGAGGGAGGCTGACCTCTGTCCAGGAGCCCATCCGTCTCCCTGCGGTTCTCCATTTGGGGCAAAATTGTTCTCAAAGGTTTGCTTTCTGGCTTCTGGCATTAAAGGACCAGTCCCGCCAGGTACAGGTACAAGTCTGCCTCTGAGGCATGACCCGGGAAGGATGGTGAGAGGGAGCTTGAGGGGAGTGTGTGGAGGCTGGGCCTTAGGCCATCGCATCAGGAGAGAGGGGAAAGGAGCAGGTGAGCTCAGAGCCCTCCGCGTCCTGCCCTGATGGTGGGTGAAATGGCATGGCTACAGGGGCCAGGCCACAGTGCCGCTCTCGTGCCAGGGAATGTCCGCGCCCAGGGCACAGCAGGGTTACGGGCCACCGCCCCAGAAGCTGAGTGGGCCACAAGCAACCCCCAGCCCCCGGCGCTTCTCTGCAAGGAGCTGGCAACGAGTGCGGCAGGCGGGCCTGACAAGCCCCTGACGGAGGGCACAAGGCTCCCCTGGGGCAAACATTAGCTCCAGCTCGTCAGCCCTGGGGCTGCTGCGGCAACCGGGCTGGGGCTGGCCTTCTGTGCTGGGGGCTCAAACCCGCTGAGCAGCCCCCTCCAGACAGCCGGACCCAGCTCAGCCTCAGGGCTGAAGTGTCGAGCCTCTCCGGATGCTATCAGGGTTGCCGCTGATAGGAACCGAGGCCCCGGGAGAAACCTGTGCCCACAGGCACCTGTGTGGCCCGATGGCGCTGGCCACGCAACATGTCACCCCTTGACGGCAGGCGGGCCCTCGTGGAGGGCTGAGCCTCGTCTCTTGGCCGCAGGGCCGGTGGACACTGAGGAGCTGTATCCTGCGCTGGCCCCGGAAGCCTGAGGCTCGCTCCCTCCCCGTTCCATCCTGGAGCTGACCCTCTGCTGCCCCTCGACTGGACCCGGTTTCCTGCCCCCCATACCTGGGTTCTCTGCCTCAGCCCCCAGCTTGCGCCCTGCTGGGCACGGGGGCGGGAAGGGTTTCGTACCTGTCCCCCTCTCGGAGCGGCCCTGTCTGACAGGGCTGCCTGGAGACGAGGGGTCAGGCTGGGGTTGGGGGGTGTTCCAAGGAAGGACCACGGGGTAGGGTGGGAGGTGATAGGGCTGGAATGAGGCTGTGAGTGGCCCCGCGGGTTGTCAGCACCGGGTCCGGGTGTGCTTGACGTGGGCCTGCAGTGCTTCCTGAATGCCCCTCTGCCAGTCCTGGGCCAGCTGCACTGGGGTCACCGAGGCCTGGAAGGAGGACGTGGTTCAGTGCGCACTCCCCTCCCCGTGCCGCCCAGCTGCCCGCCCGCACTCACCGCGTTGCGCACGCCCAGCCCAGCCCCGTAGAGCAGCAGCAGCTTCATGGCTCTGTAGCGCCCGTGCCTTACTGCCTCGTGCAGAGCCGTGTCGCCTTCCTGTCGAGAGGGACGGGGTGTCATCCTCCTCACCTCCGCTCCCCGGGAGGGGCAGGCAGGTTAGCAGGCGCCATGGCTGAGCTCGGGTTCCCTCAGTCCCCAGTCCCGGGGGTGAGCCGCCCCAACCTCTGGCGACCAGACGCGGACCTTGTCCTGCGCATCGATGCGGGCCCCGCAGGCGATGAGGTGCTCCAGGCAGTCGCAGTGCCCCGTGCGCACGGCTGTGTGCAGGGGCGTGCTCCAGATCTGAGGGGGCGGTGAGGGGTGGCGTTGTCATTGCAGGCTGGCACGGCTGCGTCCCGACCCCCAAAGAGCATCAGGCTCCCCCCGGCCTGTGCCCTCACCTTGTCTCGGGCGTTGACCTGGGCGCCCCGGTTAAGCAGCTGTTTGAGGATGTCCAGGTGGCCTCTGCGGCAGGCCCAGAACACTGGGGTCCTGTCCAGCTGCAAACAGAAGCACCCAGCTCACCCTGATGTTTGGGGAAGCCAGTGGGAGGTTCGCCATGGGGGTGGCCCTTCCCTGGGTCTCACCAAGTCCCGAGCGTCCACGGCAGCACCTGCCTCCAGCAGCTTATTCACAAGCTCACGGTGACCCTTCAGACAGGCCCAGTGCAAGGCTGTGCGGTGCAGCTGGGGAGAGTGGGAGGTCAGGTGCAGGAAGCTTGGCCACCCTTGGAGGTCCCACCCCGTGACCTTGTTCCCAGTCCTGCTCCCTCCCCAACTCAGGAGGCACCACGGGACTTGTGCCCCATGAAACGAAAGCCCTGTGGTTTCCTAGGCATTCTCCATGCCTGAACTACCCTCGCTACCTTGTCATGGGCATTGGGGTCCCCTCCGTCCGCCAGGTACTTGTCAATCAGGGCCTCCTGGTTCTCGGCAGCTGCCTTCAGGAACACCTCCAGGTCCACGGGTTCCAGCTGGGCCTGTGGCTGCGGCTAAGTAAATTCAAAGTGTTAGTTGCTCAGTTATGTCTGACTCTGACCCCACGGACTAGAGCCGCCAGGCTCCTGTGTCCATGGGATTCTCTAGGCAAGAATACTGGAGTGGGTTGTCATTTCCTTTTCCAGGGGATCTTCCTGACCCAGGGATCGAACCCTGGTCTCCTGCAGTGCAGGCAGATTCTTTACCATCTGAGCCACCAGGGAAGCCAGGTAGGTGCAAGGACAAGGCCCACCCAATCAAGAGGCTGCTGGGATGCACGGCCTCACCAGTCTCACTGGAGAGCGGGCTGAGGACCAGCGCACTACCAGCTTATACAAACCACAGATTAAAAAAAACCTGCCCCCAGGGACTCCTGTGGTGGTCCAATGGTTGAGAATCTCCCTTGCAATGCAGGGGACATGGGTTCCCTCCCTGATTAGGGAACTAAGATCCCATATGCCACAGAGCAACTAAACCCACACATCAAAACTACAGAGCTTGTGGCTTCAAAGTCCAAAAGCCGCAACTAGAGAGTCCATGCGCTGCAACCAAAGATCCAGAATGATGCAATTAAGACCCCACACAGCCAATCACATAAATACAACACTTAAAACAATCCTGCCCCACAGAAGACTGATTAAACAGGTACAGGGTGGGGGTTATGGATTGAGCTGTGTCCCCTCCAAGCTGATATGTTAAGGTCCTAACCCAGCACTCTGAGCGTGACCTTACTTGGAAATGGGGTCGCTGCAGCTGTAATTGTTTACAGTGAGGTCATCCTGGAGTAAGTGAAAGAGGACATTTGGATGCCAGCATGCACATGTACGCGTGGAAGGCCTCATGGACTGTGTGAGCTCAGAGCAGAGACGGCGCGACGCATCGACCAGCCAAGGAAATGACAGATTACTGCCAACCCCTAAGCTGGGGGGAGGCATGGACAGATCCACCCCCAGAACCTCGGGATGAAGCAGCCCTAATCAGAGATGAACCCCTGATCTCGGACTGCCAGCCTCTGAGCAGATCGAACGTACAGAGACTGCCCAAGCCCCCAGCTTGTGGCACTTTGTTTGGCCAGCAGCCAGGGCAGACCAACAGCGGGGGCAGAGGGGTCTCCCGGTGCAGGCTGGGCAGCTCCTCCCCAGGCCTCTCATGGGGCTGGGAGGCTCCGGCTCATGAACTCCACCCCGGGTATGGCACCCTCGCTCACCTTGACCTCAGGCTGGGGTGCCTTGGGGGGGACCCTGCGTTTCAGTCGCTTTTCTTTCCGTCTTTGAACCAACTTTTCCAAGTCAGCCAGGTTCTCCAAGTTAGTTCTGGAACTGTTAAATCTTTCAAGCTGTGGCAGAAGCAGGATCATGTTAGCTGCTGGCCACTGGAGCCCTGGGCATCTCTTGGTTGGTCTCGCCCTCATCTGTAGGCAGCAGGAGTGCCCACCCAGGCCATTGGTTCCTGAGACCCCCGCACTCAGCCTGCCCGCACCGAGCCCCCCTGGGCCGCCACCTCTGGCCACTCACTCTCCTCCTCTTCTCCTCGTCCAGTTTCTGCCTCTCCCGGGCCTCAGCCTCCTGGGGTCCCAGCCTCCAGCTGTGAAGCCCCCATCCGGGATCAGGAACTCCATGTCCACATTCCAATTTCGTCCTTTCAACTCTCTCTCCACTTACCTGTAGAAACAGATGAGGACAAAGACTCAGGAAAATGAGGAGGAGCCCTAAAGGCAACGGCTACCCACTCAAGTTTCCATGCACAGAGGAGCCTGGTGGGCTGCAGCCCACGGGGTCGCAGAGAGTCAGACAGGACTAAGTGACGAAACTTAGCAAACACAATTGTGCTGGACGGGGGTCCTGCCAGGGGTTGACATACAAACATCAATGAGCCTATCTTGACCTGTGCCAAGTGCCGTGGCGGTCCACCCGCTCCTTGTTGGCTCTCACCACCTACAGCATCATCTGAGACCTGAGAGGGTAGCTGGCTGCTGCCCACTCTGTCCTGTCAGCAGAACCCAGCAGTGGGCGCCTGACACCGCATCTATTTATACTGCTGGGCCGCATCCAGGTGAGCTCAGGGCCTCCCTCGTGGGTGGCTGTCCCTCCATTCCTACCAGATCACGCCACACTGCCACCTGATCCCAGGCTGGGGTGGGGGTGGGGGCGGGAGGGGGACAGCGGAGAGGCCTCCTGGATAAAATGCCAAATTCCTGCATTCAGATTTTGGCTCTTTGGGAAGCTCTCTCTCTAATAACTTGGGGGTAAAGCTAGCTCTTTCCTCTTGGTACTGAAGGTGAAGTGAGTTACAGGGGCTGCGCTTAGGGTGGAGCCCACTGTACGGTGAACCATTCTTTTCCCCCTCCCCCGGCCCCCACCCCCAGGATTCAGGAGCTGGCAGCGCCCAGGAAGAAGCAAGTTAAGGGGAGAGAAAAGGCTGGGAGGATAGGATGGCAGAGCGTATGGTTTCCAGCCACTTGGGATTCTATTCCATTCCCTTCTAAAGTGAACTCGCAATCAAAGACTTCCTGGGCCCTGCAACCGGCCCCCCAGCACAGGCTGAACTGGCTGGCAGTGGGGCTTGTGGGGCAAAGTGACACCTGTGGCCTCCCTACCCCAACGCCCAGCCTCCCACAACAGACGGCCTGAAGTGCCACTGCTTCTCTGCAGGCTTCCCTGCTTCTCTCACCGCCCAGGGCGCTCGAGCACCTTCTCTCCTTCCCCAGCCAAGGCGGTCAGACCCACCAGACCACTTCCCCAGCGACGATGAGCACACCTGAGCTCAGCCAGTGCCTGGGCCACACTCCCGTCTCCCGGGCTGATGTGCCACTTCCCACTCGCCTTCTGCCACCACGGGCAAAGGCAGAACCCACTGAACTCAAGGAATTTCTTCTCGACCACTGCCTGGCCGCTTCCTCACTGTCTTCTCCCTCTCTTGCTCCTGAGCCCCTCATGTGAGACCAGGGCAGACCAGAACAAAACCACACATCTCTACTCCTCAAACCTCCTCAGGGCAAACAAAGCAACTGCCTGACCCCCTCGTTCTGCTGAGACAGTTCAAGGGCACCCAGACCACTGCCCAGCCCCCACCGCCCAGCCCCGAGTCCTCACCAACTGCTGGATGCTGACGAAGTTCATGGTCCCCCCTGCTCTTCAGGCCCCCTGTGAGAGGAGCCAAGCAGTTCAACCCTTTTATAGTAGAGCCAGTGGGGGGCAGGGAGAGGCCCAGGCAGAGGCCTGGGCCCAGGCCAGATAACTCTGTGGCTCTGTAACCCTCACCAAAATACTGTCTTGGGCACGGAGCCCGCCGCAGGCGGGAGAAAGAGCTGTTCTGAGCTGAGTCAGCTGCATCCTCGGGCACCCCCATCCTGCACCTACTCAAGAGGTGCTTCAACCAATCAACATACATCCTGGACCACCAGCCCAGGTTCAAGGGGAAATAACTCCCATTTTCCCAAGTGTGGGCTTCTCAGACAGTGCTAGTGGTCAAGAATCTGCCTGCCAATGCAGAAGATGCTGGTTTGAACACTGGGTCGGGAAGATCCCTTGGAGGAGGGCATGGCAACCTACTCCAGTCTTCTTGCCTGGAAAGTCCCAAGGACAGAGGAGCCTGGTGGGCTACGGCCCGTAGGGTCGCAAAGAGTTGGACACAACTGAAGCGGCTTAGCACACATGCATGCTCCTAAGTGTAGACACCATGGAGAAAAAGGAGTGTGAGCCTCCACGCTGCTGTGGAGTTGGACCATGGGCTGGCTGCGGGAGATCCTGGGGGACAGTGCGACTACACTGGCAACAGGAGGCCAGCATCCTAAAGCAGACCTCTAGGGGGAGGCTGAAGGGCTTGACCTCTGCCTCAGGAAGCTCCCTGGCTCCTACAGGAAGAAGCCAAGTGACTTCCCACCTCCCTGTTTCCAGGCTGAAACCCCACTGCTCCCACTGGTTCCCTTCCCCAGGCAACCCCCGCCTCCTCGCCACTCCAATGGTCAAGGTCAGTGTACTAAGCAAGGCCACCATCAGGAGCCAGCCCAGTCTGTCATCAGCACCTCATGCCTCTGGAAGAGACTGCCATGGCTCACATGCAGGTCCCCGGCCAGACGCCCTGCCGGGCCTGGAGCACATCCTTCCCCAGCAAAGTGAGGTTCAGATCCGCTCCAGGTCCAAGGACAAACATTAACCATTAATTCAGTTGCGGAAGTAGTCTGGAGCTACTGGTCAACCTTCCTAATTCTCCCCAAGACACCAAGCATGCCTTCCACCCAGCTGTGCCTTGAATTTCTGCCTTGACCTTTGAAAGGAAACCTGATAGCTGGTGAGTAAGACTCTGGCCTCGAAGCCCCAAGAGCAGAGATGAGCAGGACAGGCACGGGGGAGAACTGGGCGAGGTCGGGGGAGAGCTGTGGGTCCAGGCCCGCCAAGGGCCCACTTGCAGTCGGCTTCTGAGCTCCGAGACCTGGGGCGCCCAGGGTTTTTTAGAGAAAGTCCTCTGTGCTTATGGTCCAGGGTGTTTTTCTCCAAGGTGATTTTTGGCCTGTGGTCCTAAGGAAGGGAAGTTACCTGGAGGAGAGTGAGGTGAAACCGACCAAAATAAGCAGGGCTTGAACTCGGACTCCACAGCCCGCCGACACGACAACCTCTCCTCCAACATCCCAGGGCGAGGGCATTGACGCTGCATCTGAAATGCTCAGAAGACTGTTGGTACTCACATGGAGCTAACTAGTATTAATTTACTGTTGGTATTACTTTATTGAAGAAGAAAATTACCTCTTATAAAATAAGTCCACACATAGCAAATCAAGCTCAGGACCCCCACCTGGGGAAACAGTGGGGGCAATTTCACACACCTCCCCCTGACACGCCTCCTGATTGTGTGTGTGTGTGTGTGTTCCTATGTGGCCCCACCTACTCTGGTCACGACTCAGCACTCTTTCCTCATCAGCACAGGCTGCACCGAATGGGCTCGAACCTCGTCTCTGCTCATGTGGCTGCAAGGCCGGAGTCTTACCTGTCCCCCTGTTGGGAGCACGTGGGTTAGCTCTACCTTTTTTCTTCTTTTTTTTTAACATTTCACCCCGTGCTCCAATGCACATCTTTGTAACTGCATCTGTAAATAAACATCTCTGGGGACTTGCGCTTAAGACTCGGTGCTTCCGATGCAGGGTAGACAGGTTCCATCCCGGGTCAGGGAACCAAGATCACACACACACACACACACACACACACACACACACACACACAAACTTTGTATACATGGATATTTCCCTAGGGAGCTACAGAAAAATTAGAGGTACTGGTCTTGCTCACTTAAATTTTAGTAGATATTGCCAAACTACCATCCACTGTACCAGTTTTCGTAAACGGGTAACAACAAACACAGTTAAACTGACAGCATGAAAAAGGCGTATGTAGATATACACACAAAACAAAGCATCAATATCCAAAATACATAAACAACTCCTATGAATCAAAAAAGAAAAAAATTTTTAAATTAAAAATTTTACATTTGGACAAGAAGGTCACAGAAGACAGGCATTCAACCTCACTAGTAATTAGCAATGAATGCAACATAAAGCAATAGCACCTGGTAGTCAGTTAACATGAATGCAATCATGGTACAGATGCAGGTGTGGGTCAGGTTTTGGGGAGGTGGGAGCTCTAATGCTGTCTGCAGGGCTCTCAGATCTTCACTTGTCTCGTCCCCACCCGGACCCCACCACAGCCGCTCCTATCAGAGAGAAGGGGACATGGGACAAAATGGGTACAGTGACATGTGCCAAGGTCACCTGGCTAGAAAGCAGCTTTTCACGTGTCACGCATGCCATAGCTTCTCATGCGTACATAGTTTTATATTTTCAGATTTGGGTCTGAACTCCAAATTTATTTTTGTTCAGGGGATGAGGTAAGGCTATAACTTTATTTTTCTAAATGGGTAGATGTTTCCACATGAGCTAGTTTAGAATACGATCATCTGTCCAGGCAGCAACCCTGGCAGCCCCTGCAATCTGAACCCCCTCGCTTTGAGCAGCCAGAACGAGGCTCTGCTGGGCTCCTTCGGCCACAGGCTCACCCTGCGGCCGGGTGCTGTCCAGCTGGGGGCTGGGAGAGCCGGCCCGAGTCCTCGGTGCGCTGTCTGAGACAGGAGGCGGCGACTCAGCTGGCCAGCAGGTCCCGCAGGTCGCTGTTGCCAGGCAGCAGGTCGCAGGCGAGTCGGGCCTTCCTGTCCCTGACGGCCTTCAGGGCTGGGCTGTGCTGCAGCAGGAGGGAGCAGATGTCCACGTGACCCTTCTCGGCAGCCTGCGGGGAGAGGAGCCCGGTCAAAAGCTGAACCCCACTGCGTCCCGCTCTTTCTTGCTCTACGAGGGAAAGGTGAGCTTTCCCTCCTGTGCCCTTTGCTCAGGCGCCATGCTTCTCTGCCCGAGCCTGCACTTTAAGGACAAGTACAGAAGACGTCCCTGGCCATCCAGTGGTTAAGAGCCGCACTTACACTGCCGAGGGTACAGGTTCGATCCCTGGTCCAGAAAGATTCCACGTGCCACAGGGATCTGGTAAGGAACTAAGATCCCGCGTGCCGCCAGGTGCGGCCAAAAAGGGACAAAAAAAAAAAAGAACAAGTATAGGGACTTCCTCAGTGGTCCAGAGGTTGAGAATCCGCCTGCCAGGGCAGGGGACACAGGCTCAACCCCTGGTCCAGGAAGATCCCACATACCCCAGGGCAACGGAGCCCACACCGAGGGCCGTGCTCTGCAACGAGAAGCCTGTGCAGCACGGCTCGAGAGTGGCCTCCACACGCTACAGCTAGGGAAGGTCCACACACGGCAACAAAGACCCAGCACACCCAAAACAAACAAACAAGTATAGATTTCTAAGCATCTATACAGACACGCAGATTGTCTACAGGGGCCCCACGGGTACAAGGCACATCAGACATGACCCTTGTCCCGGGGTACTTTCAGATGAGCAGAGGGAAACAGGTCTACTACTCAGGTTTCTCCTCTTCCCTCTGAGATAGAAAATTCGGATGTCAATTCTAACCCACATCCTCCAAAAAAGAACAGAGTTAGGTGACTTACATAGATTATCTTACTCAACGTTTCCAATAACCATCAGAGATGAGAATTGCTATTGTTTCTATTCTATAGATGAAGAAACGGAGGCTTATAAAAATTGAGTAACTTGTCCAAGGTCACAAATCTAGTGTAGCAGCCTGGGGAATTCTAAGTCAGGTCCGTCTGACCCCAGAGTTCGAGCTCCCAATAGCTATATCACTCTGTTCCCCACTTCTTCCAACAGACAAGGGCTCCTGAAGGATATCAAATATTAGTACCCAACACCATCTCAAATTTGAATCTAAATCTTTACTAGGCATAAATATCTTGATGAGGGCAGACCCGGGATTCTGAATATTATTGCTTCAATTCAGGCAGGTGAGTTATGAGACATGAGATGAATTCCAAATAATTTTTAGCAAAAAAACCACAAGGTGCCAACGTGTGCAGAAGGAAGGGAAGGAGGGAGGCAGGCTGGAAGGAAGGGCAGGATGATTCATATTCCTCACACATACTCGTTTTCTGAATTTCTTGAGAATGCTGCAAGCCGTGGGTGAAAGCAGCTGGGTCTGCCCCCGGCAGCGTCCTCCTGTCAACGCTCATCACGGGAGCTGCGGTGGTGAAACAGTCAAGCAATAGCGGCTCAGAGCACTGGGAGATGAGCGATCTGCCTCTCCAACCAGCAAGGGTCTCCACACAAAAGGGCTCTCCTGGCATCTGATCTTGGTGCTGGGGCTGCAACAGGAAACAGGGCCAACTCCAGCTGCCCCAGTAAGAGAGACAGAGATCACGAAGAGGGGGCTTCGAGAGGGAAAGGAGGCAGGAGAAGTCAGGTACAGGGTGCTCTGGGCATCCGGGTTGGGGAGCTGCTCTCCGCGAGGAAGAGGAAGGCTCTCTGAGTGTGTGATGTGGAAGCTGAGGTCTGGAAAGAGGAACAGACACAGCCAGAGGGCAAAGGGAGAGGAGAGGCCTCCAGACAGCAGGAGCTGCTGCCTGTGGCCTGCAAGGGGTACAGAAGTGGGTTCCAGAAATGGGAGATGGGGGCTTTCCTGGTGAGTCAGTGGTTAAGAATCTGCTGCCAACACAGGTGACATGGGTTCATCTGGGAAGATCCCAGATGCCGAGGAGCAACTAAGCCCGTGGACCACAACACTGGACCTGCGGTCTGGAGCTGGGAGCTGCAACCACTGAAGCCTACATCTCTACAGCCTGTCTTCCAGAACTAGAGAAGCCACTGCAATGAGAAGCCCGCTCACTACAATGAAGAGTAGCTCCTGTTTGTCGTAACTAGAGAAAAGCCCACACAGCACAGCCAAAAATAACGAAATAAATAAAATTACTTCAAAGAAACTGAAGACAACTAGCAGGGCCTGAGCATAGCAGGTAAGGGGCCGGAAGGGGGCTCAGGACAAGCTGACAGGCAGGCAGGGGCCAGCCCCAGAAGGCCTGTTAACCTCAGAGGACTCTAGGGCATGGTGTGGTCAGAACTGAGCTTTAAACTATCGCTCTTAGACCAAGTGAGTTAAGAGAGGACCAGATTATACACACAGGCCTTACTGATGCATCCATTGCCTTTCAAAGAAAAACAAGAAGTCGGCAAAAGGGGATGCCCTAACACGTGACTGACCAGAGACATATCAATACGTTTTCAGACAGTGATACAATTAACATCACTGTGCACGGCTGGCGTTTAAAACTGGTCAGGGTTCATTATGTAACATCATCGTCATCATCATTCACATTTTGCTCCGTTAGGTTCCTGTCTCAACGCTGTATATATTATAAATGTAAAATTTTAAAAAATGATACATCGAGAGATTTTGAGTGAAGAATTTTTTGGTGAATTTTATGAAGACACTTTCTCCAATCCTCCAAGCGACACATATGCTAGTGTCTAAGAAGATGCTAGTTCTCCAGAATAAACTTCTGATTCAGGCAATATGAATATTAGACCAACAAAAAGAGAGGATGCTCCTTTGCTTCTACAGCAGAGTGGATGAAGACAACATTTCACAAAAATTAGAAGACTTTACAGGTGTGTCCGGTGTGACTACTGAATGTAATAATCCACAATGCGTGTGCTCAGTCGCATCTGACTATCTGTGACCCCTTCTCTGTCCATGGGATTTCCCAGGCAAGAATACTGGTGTGGGTTGTCATTTTCTCCTCCAGGGGAATCTTCCTGACCCAGGATCAAACCCACATCTCCTGCCTTGGCAGGCGAATTCCTGACCACTGCGCCACCTGGAAAGCACAGTAACTTGCAAAGCGTTGGTGGAATAACAGAATTAATTTTTGGCCAAAAGAATATCTCTAGCCACAGGTGTTAATTTCTGCAGAAATCCCCTAGTCAATAAAGTGACCCAGAAGACTGAGCTACCGGGAGAGGGGGCGGGGAGCGAAATTTGTGTCCAGAGCAGGTATTCTGTACTCAAGCTGTTCACTGTGGGTATGTGTTTCTAGGCAGAAAACTTTTAATTAAATGATCAACATTTAATTATTGGTTTAATTTCCGGTCACTGTGGAAAGTGGACTAGAGAGATAGGCAAGGGTAGGTACAAGTTTCAGAAAACCATGTCAAAAAGCATTGAGGGTGCAAGAGAAAGAAAATGACGCCTTATGTTTTGTACTAATTTACGTGCACAGGAAACTCGCTGGAAAATTATATGCCAATCCTAAAGTGATGATAGGCGAGCACTGAGATTACAAATGATTCCGATTCTCTACTTTATGCTTCCCTGTTATCCCCATGTTTTCTACCATGAACATGTTCTACCTTTTTTATTTTCAGCTATGCCATGTGGCCTGTGAGGTCTTAGTTTTCCGACCAGGGATGGAATCTGGGCCCAAGCAGTGAGAGTGCCACGTCCTACACGCTGGACAGCCAGAGAACTGCCACGTTCTAACTTTCATAAAGACAAGAGCCAAGAAGTTCTTGTAGCCGGTGAGGCTTCTGGGAGGCGACGTACCTTGTGCAGACTGGTCATGCCGTCGGCGTCCACCAGCCTGGGGTTGGAGCCGTGAGCGAGCAGGAGCCGCGCAACGTCCGTGTGCCCGCAGTAGCTGGCGCGGTGCAGGGCGGTGGCTCCCCCGTGGGTCTGGGCGTCACACTTGGCCCCACTCTCCAGCAAGAACTGGCACACGGCATAGTGCCCATTGCGGCTGGCGTAGTGCTGCGGTGAACAGAGCCGGGTCAGGAGGCAGAACCCTGGGTGAGGGGTGCAGTGGCGGCTGGAGCCCCTCGCAGCTGGGTGACCAGGGTGGGCTGGCACGCCTAGCTTCAGTTTCAGCCACTGCAAAGTGGGAATAATAACCATTCCTTTTTAAAAACACATTTATTTATCTTTGGGTGTGTCCGGTCTTAGTCGCAGCATGTGGGATCTTTCCTTGCGGCACTTGGGCTCAGCAGTCCCCAGGAATGTGGGACTGTGGTTCCCCAACCAGGGATAGAACCCGTGCTCCTGCATGGGAAGGTGAAATCTTAACCACTGGACTGCCAGGGAAGTCTCAATAATTACCAATCCTGCCTCACAGTATCATTATGAAAGTGAAAAGTGTTAGTCACTCAGTTGTGTCCGACTCTTTGTGACCCTGTGGACTGTAGCCCAAGAGGCTCCTCTATCCATGGGATTTTCCAGGCAAGAATACTGGAGTGGGTTGCCATTCATTCCCTTCTCCAAGGAATCTTACGGACCCAGGGATTGAACACAGGTCTCTCATGTCTCCTGCATTGGCAGGTGGATTCTTTACCATTATGAAAATGATGTTAAACAATCAGTGAAAAGCACCTCGGCTAATTAAAAAAAAAACAAAAACAGGTTCATAAAATGCTTAAATAGAAACCCTGCTAGGAGAGAAGAAAGAGTGGGAGAAAGGAAACGGCAAACATTATCCCCACCCAGAGAGTAGGAACCCAGAGCTGAGGCTCCTCCCCAACTCACGAGAGCTGTGTAGCCTGCGGAGTCAGGCTGGCTGGGGTCCACTGCCTTCTGGATTAAATACTTCACTCGGCCCAGGTCTCCGTTCAGGGCTGCTGACCAGATTCCTGCAGAGGCAGATCCCAAGCACTGAATAATGTTCAAGGCCTGGGCGCTTCTAGCACTTCCTTTACCCCTCGACCTCAGTCTTCTCATCTACCAAATGGCAATTTGTCTGCTCAACAGATGTGAACTGAGCATCTCCTCTGAGATGTGCACTGTGAGGGGTGCTGGAGACATCGCTGTGACCCAGACAGACCAGGCGCTTGTCTAACCAGGACAGGAGACTGGCCAGACAACCTCCCTTCTTCCCCACTTCAAACATACAGTGTTGGATAAAGTACTATTTAAGATGTTTGAATATACAGTCACAACCAAACGCTGTCAGGTGTCAGCCCAAAGTGAAAACCACAGCCAAAGTGGTGAGCAGGCATCTAATCTGTGGAATCCTCAGAGTCCTCGGAACCCTATACACATCTCAGGGCCTCTGGCTGGAAGGCCTGAGCAGAGTCCGGGGCAAAGGCGGCAGGCCCTGTGGGTGGGGGGAACCAGACAGAGCAAGGCTCTGTGCACACAGCCCTGGGCACCATGGATAGTCTGGGGCAAAGGAGTTACCCTGCTTGACGCACGTGTAAGGGTGACATCGCGCTCCTGGAGGCCATCTGCCTTTTCTCATGCCCGCAGTGCCCGACAAACAGCCCCTAACAGCGCAGCCCCCTGGTCTGAAGCTCCATACCCTCGGGGTGGGTGCAGGACCTTGGATGCAGACTCTGCCGCCCCTCTGAGACCCCGGAGCAGGCCTGGGTGTCCCGGGGTGGCACCAGGTGGGGAGTAGGATCCCGCCGCACCGCTGGGGAAAGTTGCCGAAGCCAATGCCTGTCTCCCGACCTGCACACGAGCCGGTCTTTCAATTGCCAAGCTCGCGCCAGGCCCCCGGCGGCTCCCGTTGCGCGGGAGCGGCGAGCCCACGGCCGGCCCGCGCTCCGCCCAGGCCCGCGCCACCCCGCACCCGGCCGCTTCCCTCCTCGGCCCCGGGGCCTGGGGCCGCCGGCAGGACAGGGCCGGCACAGCCGCGCCCCCTCACCCCTCTCGAAGTCCATCTCGTCCAGCGTCTGCTGCACGCCGGGCGCCGCGCCGGGGTGGGAGCAGCAGGGGCCGTCCGCGCAGCGCCGCGGCGCCGCCATGCCGCCCTCCGCGCGCACCCACCGGCTGCCGGCAGGGGCGCGGCCTCGGCGGGCCGCCGGGTCTGACCACTCGGGGCCGCACGGACCACGGGGCCGACCAATCGAGCGTCTGCGTCCGGGCCCGGGAGCCAATCGCGACGGCGGGGCGGGACCTGCGGCGCCGCCACGCGCCGGCCCGAAGCGGCCACGAGAGGGCGGCCCAGGCTAAGCGCAGGCCCGGGCGCACCCGCCGAGACCCGGGACCCGACTCGGGGACGGCGGCCGGCCGCGGTTGTGGCCCCTGGCAGGTTCACCTCGCTCCACCGGGACCCCCAGGGCCGGGGGTCACCAGGCGGGCCCCAAGGCCCTTCCGCACCCCTTTCCCCCACCATCTCGGGCTCAGGTTGATAGGTCCCCACGGCTGCGCGGTGACCGGTTGAAAGGCCAAGACCCCTTCCTTCCTCTCGTCCCTGTTGCCCGCTTCTTGAAACGCGGTGGGAGGCAGAGGGTCACAACTTGTATTGGCTCCTGAAAGCACCTGCAAGTAGGCCCGGGGTCGGGGCTCGGGGGACAGGGAAAAGCAACTGCAACCGTCATCTCCGCAGTGGACACCCAATTTACTGAATCAACTTCCTTCTGCTGTGGGTTACTGACCATGCAGGAAGCTAGCTGCTCAAATCAGCAGATGCCAGGCCTCTATTACAGCAGGACACCGGCAGCAGCTTGTTCCAGCCACAGCAGGCCCCGCAGACTGGTCAAGGGTACAGAGGACTCTTCATTTCCACTGCCTGTGTGTGGGCGTGAATTATAGAAGCCAGGCTGGGTCCTGGTTTTCTTAGAAATCTTGGCCCTGGGCAGGCTCCTTCCTATAGCAGAGGGGCTTGGTGCCTACCGGTGGCAGTGGAGGAAGTTCCATATTGCATAGTTATCTGAAGCATTCAAGACTAACATTCCTGGAGGGTAAAGGCTGAAAGTAATCCTTCTTCCCCTAAACTGGTGGGGTGCCCCATCCTCACATGAACCAGTCCTTCCAAGTTTAAGCTGCTTCTAGGAAGTTCCTCTCCATGGCCCCCACTCCCATTTCCCCTTCCCAGAGTACTGGGAAGCCAAGCCCCTCCTCCCGCTCTACTGCTTCTATTCCCCAAGCCCTGACTTCTCCCTTTGGCCAGAAGCCATGGTTGGCTCCCCAGAGGCTGTGGCCCTGGTCTGGTTCCCAGCCCGACCCACCACTGTGGGAAAACACTGGAGACTGGCCTCTGGACCCCTCTCTAGAGAGGGGAACAAAACAGGAGGGGGACCACTGAAGGGGCAGACTGAGAGTGAGGGCGGTCCAGCCCCACTCGGCCCACAGGGAGCCTCCCTTTTGGCACCCAGAAGGTTTTAGCCCAAGTGTCTTATCTCCATGACAGGAACCAGTTCATTTTCTCCATTTTATTTGTCAATATAAAAATACTCAAATATTTACAACAAATAAATACGCGGGGACACAATAAGTTACACTGCTGGGAGCCCTCCTCCTAGGGCTGGGAGAGGATATGCCAGATCCACAGCATGCCCACCCCTCTCGGCTTCCCTCCCCCCCTCCCCCCCACACACAACCTTTCCCAGCCCTGCCAGGGAGGACAAGTATAAAATACCACTGAACCCCAGGGCCAAGTGGGAGGCCCCTCCCAACCCTTCCCCCCAAACACACAGGAGGCTGCATCTCCCTCCCCCCCACCCTGAAAACATTCATAGCCCTGGGAGCAGGACCAGGCCCCACTCCAGAGCCCTGATTCCCCCAAAGGGGCACAGCACCCTGCCCAGCCCACCCCCATATGTACACGGCTGCCCCCTACTGGGGACAGGTGGGGGCAGGAGAGGCAAAGTGATACGACCCCTTCCCCTTCATAGCTCCAATGACCCACCAGGAGGACCCCAGGCCACGGGAAGACTTAACAGAAACAGGAAGACTGCTTCACACACACACACACACACACTCTCACACACTCACATCTGCATTCACACACATATGTACACAAACACACCCACATCTGCAACTTCTGCCTTGAAAGGTTTTGGCGGTTGGGGTCCCACGCGTCCGTGATTCACAGCCTCTCACAGAGGAAGAAGGTGCCCTCTGCAAGGCTGGTGCCCTGGTAAACCACCAAGTGGCAGTGCCCGTGCTGACAGAGCAGGTCCTCATGGCTGGGCGGTGCCGGGCAGGGTCTGTCCCGGGCAGAGCAGGTTGCCCACGCCATGTCCCTGAGGTAGCTGGTGTCTGTGCAAAAACGTAGGGCGCCGTGCCTCCCAGGCTGCCGCTGGAGGGGGCCCCTCATACTGAGGACTCCTCGGGGTTGGAGTCCGGCAGCGGCTGGCGCTGCTGCAGTTTACGCCTCAGTTCGTCGGCGAGCTCGGGCAGAGGATGCCCGAGGCCGCCCCGGTCCTCCCCTCCCAGCTGGAGACGCACGTAGCCGTTGGCGTTGGAGTTCCGGCCACCTCCCAGGTGGAGCCGTGTCGGAGAAGGCAGGGGCTGGCCGGGGATGCCAGGGGGCGGCGAGGGGGGCCCACCACCGGGCTGGCACCGGGCGTGGCCAGGCACAATCTTGAGGGAGCCATCTGAGTAGTAGTAGCCCACAGGGTCCCAGAGTTTCTCGTCCGTCTCGGGGCCGGGCCGGAAGGGGGGGCTGGTGGGCTCCTTGGGCAGCTCCAGCGGGTACACCAGGGTCCTCTCGGCCGCCTTGGCACCCTTCTCCAGCTCCTCGCGCAGCCGCCGGCGCAGGGACAGAACCAGCAGCAGCAGCACCAGGCACACGGCGCCCAGGGCCACCACCGCCAGCCACACCAGCCCCAGGTTCTCCAGCGGGGCCCGGGCCTCCAGCGTCACCGACGGGCCCGCCACCACTGCCACCAGGTAGCCTTCGGCAGCCAGCCGGGCGCCCTGCTCCTCCGAGAAGCAGTGGTAGGCACCAGCGTGGCGGGGCTGGGCGGCCATCACCACCAGGGCCTGCAGCCGGGCATCGTAGAGGAAGGAGCCAGGCTGCTCCGCCGGCAGGTCCCGGCCCCCGAAGGTCCAGCGGGCATGGGCGAGGTTGGAGGAAAGACGGCAGGGCAGCACCAGGTCTGTGCCCGCCACCACCGTGATGTTTTTGGGCGTGAGCCTGACTGCAGCGGCAGAGAAAACGAGAGTCAGTGGAGTGCAAGAAGCCCAGGCCGAGGGGGGACATAGCGTGGTTCTGGTCCCCCGAGGCCCATACACCCTGGAAGGAGGACGAAGACAACAGCTCACCTTTCTTACTGCCCCGGAAATTACAGAGGCTCGAGGTGTCTGAGACCGTCACGTGCTGGATCAGCAGGGCCCTGGTGGGGGAAGAGGAATCCGTCAGCATCCCGGCTCCACCCTCCCCTCCCCGCTGGTCCCGCACACGCAGAAGCCCCCCTCACCCGGAGTGGCCGCCCACGGCTACGCAGCGGCTGCTGTTGGCGTTCCAGGCACAGTAGGGGTCCCGGGCAAGCACACAGTCGGCACAGGAGCGGTACTTCACGCAGTCGGCTGGGGGCAGCTGCACCAGCTGGGAGCGGGAGCCCGCGAAGAGCACCTTCTGCCGGAGAAGCACAGGGGGGAGGCTGAACCAGGTCCGGACCCGTCCCGGGGCGGGGGCCCGAAGGAGGAAGTGGACTGTGCTCACGTCCCAGAGGGGGGAATCTGAGGGCTGGGAAGGCACGGAGGGCTTACTGTAAGCCAGGAGCAATCCTAAGCCCCTTACAGCCGTGACCTTGTTAGAAAGGAGCAGCATTCCTGTGAGGCCGAGAAGTGTCCTTGTGCCCGCTCACTCACACCCATGTACACACACTCTCACACTCACACACAGCACACACACAAACTCACCCACATACATGCACAGTCTCCCACACACTCATGCACACACACATACTCTTACACTCACACATACTCTCACATACACACACACTCACAAACATGTACTCTGTCTCTCTCTCTCACACACACATGGCTCCAGAATAATATAAATAGCGCAGGAAGTTCAGTTTCCGCAGATCCCATCAGCCTCACAATAGCACCAGCAAAGCGTAAGGCGTTTTCCTGTTACAATGGAGATTGCCAGTCTGTGTGTTTCTGCAACTACAGGCTTGCTTTCTGCCATGACTCCACGTTCTGGGGAACAACCTGAGCCTCCGGAGTTGGGAAAAGCAAGCAGGTGAAAGTGCCACAGACGTGCGGGAAGAGAGTGGCTGGGGAAGGGAAGTGTCGGGCAGCTCTTCAGGGAACTGCTGACTGTGCCGGGGTTGGGGCTGGCAGGCAAGGACACATCACGAGGACATCAGGAGCCAGACCGGCACGAGGCCCGGCTGATGAAGCCACAGTCCACCCCGAGGGGCCTGCAAACAGCTGCCAAGCACCGTCAGGACCGGCTGTATACAAGATAACGACACCCAGAGTGCAGGTTCCACGAGCGTTCCTGTGCCCCTCTTGGGCATCTCCCCGCCCCTGTGCTGGCCAAGCACACGACTGGGGGCCGTGGGGGGACACAGTGGGTGGGGCCTGATGGTTACCTTGCTCCGGGACAGGACCAGGCTCTCCACAGGCTCCTGGTCAAACAGCTGCAGCTCCTCAATCAGGTGAACCCAGGGCCCCAGGCTCACAGCCTTGAGCAGCCAGCCATCTCCTGCAGGGGTCAGAGGAACAAGTGTCAAGAGAAGGGCAGGAGGGTCCTGGGGCGGGACTGTCTCTGGAGCTCCCTGCCTCAGGCACACAGGCCTTGGCCTAGCCCCAAGCTGCCGTGCCCGTACCCACCTGTGCCGATGAAAAGCACTGTGTAGGTGGCCCCATCAAGCCCTGCGACGCGGTCCGCCACCAGGTGGGTGAAGTTGGCGTTCTTCTTCACCAGCAGGGGGCGGCCCCAGCGAGGCCTCACCTGCTCCTCCATCAGCGGGTGCTTCTTGATGAAGTTAAGGATGTTGTCGGGCAGTTCCAGGGAGCTGGTGTAGCCGTGGCGTCGGTGCCAGTTGCTGATGCACTGGGGAGCAGGCAGGGTTTCGGGGGGAGCTGTCAGCCCAGAGAGAAAGGCACCAGAGCAGAGAACATGCGCGCGTATCCCTGCCTGGGACAACTCACCGAGCCGGGCCGCGGGGTAGGGACAGGGTCAGTGTAGCGGCCCCACTTCTGGGCCTGCTCATGGTACTCCTTGTAGGGCCCCTCGAACACCTTCTGGATCTCCTCCAACTGGTACTCGCAGACTGCTGACAGGTCCATGTCGCCCCTGTCACAGCAAGGGAGGGACCCAAGGGTCAGAGTTGGGGTACCCACAGCTCAGGGCATGCAGTGGAAAGGGAGGACCCAAGCACAAGAAGGCCATGGCCACACGTGAGGTGGTGGCAGCTCGAAGTGCCACTGGGGGCACCTCTCACGGAGGCGTGGTGAAAAGGGCAGAAGCCCAACATCCTCCTTGACCCCCAGGACCTCCCCCAGAGGCCTGCCCCATCAACCATCCCTAACACACAGACCTGCTCGTCCCCACCCCCGAGGGCTCCTGGGCAACTCACCACCGCGCCCGAAAAACCCCGAAGAAGGTGGTGTTGTGCCAGGAGGCGTCCAGCAGCGTGTGCAGCGCCTGCAGCCGGTTGAAGTAGAGCTGCCAGTCGGGCGCGGAGCACACCAGCCGTGCCTTCAGAAACGTGGTCCATTTCCTCTGCAGCGTCCGCGCGCCCCCCACGTCGCCCTGGCAAACGGCAAGGGGACACCGCGGACGGTCAGCCCTGCTGGGCTGCCAGGCACCCAGGGCTGCCCACCTCAGCGGTCTATACCTTGCAGACACGGGCCACGCGGGCCACCACCTGCTCGGCGTAACAGTCGTACTCCACAGCGCGCTCGCTGAAGAAGAAGTACACCTTGTCGTCGTCCCCCGTGTAGCTGCCCACACTCTCCGGGACATAGGCGGAGCCCACAAAATGAGGTTCTGGGGGAAAGGCGAGGAGGGTCAGCCCAGACATCGGGCCCTCCGGGCGCCTCCCACACCCAGCTGGCTCCTCAGGGCTCACCGTTGAGCCAGAAGGCCAGGTACTCCGTCTTCATGGCGTGATGGGGCCCCATGTTCCGCAGGATGACTGGCTCCGTGCCCAGGAAATTGTTGAGCGTGGCCGAGTACAGCTCACCGTCTACAGGAGACATGGGGTCAGCCCACACAGAAGCGAGGTGCAGACACTCGGGTCACGTGGTCCCAGAGTGGGAACCAGTCCTGGGGACCCCCAACCTGCAATGGGACAGCCACTCACCCACAAGGAGGCCGGTGTGGCCCTTGGCCGGGTCATAGGGGCACTTGCCCTTGCCATCTTCAAACTCGCTCCGCTCCAGGGTGAAGGTGAGCATGTCCTAGGGGTGGGGACAAGGCCATGAGAATGCAGCAGGGCCAGGCCTGGGGGCTGGGGGAGAGGAGCGGCACTCACGATGTAGGTGCACTTGGGCTGGAACGCGTAGGTGCCACACACGTACAGGTGGGATGTGTTATATGGCTGTAGGAAGCGGATGAAGTTGAAACACTCCGTCTGGGGACAGAGAGGGATCTGTTAAGTCTGAGTGCCCAGAACGCAGGGACCCCAGGCCCCAGACCAGCACTGGGACAGAGCGGAAAGAGAGTGCACCATGCACCGCCCGCCCGCCAGCAGGTCCCAGAGAGCTGACCTGGTTACTCTTCCCTTTCTGGATACACTCAGCCTTCTTCTCAGCTGGCGCCTCCCATGAGATCTGAGGACAGGGAGGGAACGCGTCAGCATCGTTGCAGGTACACATCAAGCGTGTGTCATCAGCACGGCTCGTGGCAGCAACATGGGGACACCAAGTGAGAAGACACCGTCCCCACTCTCTGGGAGCTTATCCAGAGAGGACCAAAGCCCCATCCACCCCAGCGCAGCGGTCCCAGCGAGTGCTGCAGACTCGCGGGCAAAGCGACATGCTCACCAGGGAGAGTGGGGTTGGGCCAAGCCGAGGGGACAGCCTGTCCAAGCAAAGCCCCCCAGGTCCTGCCTCTCTCACCCCCGTGTGCCTCCCGCTCCCCCACCTCTCACCACTCCCTGCAGCTCCAGAGCCTCCACGCTGAAGGCAAACAGGGCCTCCCGGGCCCCAACATACAGGAGCCCCGTCTGCTCGGTCAGGGTCAGCGTCAGGAAGTCCTGGATGCCTGTCTGGGAGAAGCGCCGTACCACCGTGGCCAGCTCTGCAGGGACAAGGCCAGAGTGACCAGGGCTGGGGTGAGTGGACCTTCCTGGGACTCCAGGCAACCCCTCCCCCAGAATTAGCCTTCCTCTATTCGATGGCCACTGCACATTAGGGCCAGCACCCCACAAGCAGGTGCCAGCCAAGCTCCTCTGACCAGCAATAAAGGGCATTTTCTGAATAGGCTTTTGACTCCGACAGCTCCACCCAGGGAGGCAAATCTGGGCTGGAGAGGAGGAAGGAAGGATATCTCAGCCACAGCTTCCGGCCAGAGGAAACCATCAGACTGATGGCTCTCCCTCTGAGGGTCAGTAGCCACCTCCCCATCCTGCCCCCTCTTCCCCTCGCTTCCTCCGCTGCTGCTTCCTTCTCTGCTCTGTTGCCCACTGCCCCCACCAGGGTCCAGCCTTGCCCTGGCCCCTGATCCAGCCGGGCAGGATGGACAGAAGTTGCGAGTGTTCCTTGTCTTAGAGAACTCTTTCCTCCAGTGGGTCCCAAATGCAGGCTGCTAGGGGTACAAGCAGAGCCAGCCATGGGATGTGGAGACGGAATCGGGCTGGGAGACCAGGGCAGTGAGGTTGGGGGATAACAGAGGCTGGGGACCAGAGATGGTGCTGCAGCCTTGGGGCTGGGGAGACCTGTTGCCATCCTTCAAGCAGGGTGCCACGACATTCATGTAGTCACAGGATTGCTATGTCAACCCCCAAAACAGCTGCTGGACTGTCCTCAGGGTCCTCCTAAACCATCCTTAGTGTTTGGAGCCAATGATGGGCCCAGACACAGACCAGCAAGGGAGGGCTCCGTGAGCACCGAGAGGAGCCTGTGGGAGGTGAGCTCACCGCAGGTCCCCAGAGCGCACGGATGATACAAACACCCGACATCACCTCTGCGCACAGGTGTGAGTGCACAGAAGGCTGTCAGGGCCACTGACCCCTCCCCCACAGGGGCATGTGCACACACCACCCCACCCAGGGCCGTCGGATGGCACGAGTATCAGGTCAGCAGAAAGGGGAGTCTGTCATCTCAGGGCCGCCAGGGGGGCTCCTGGGGGCTCCTGGGGGCACAGAACTTGAAGACTTGGGAGTGGGTGGGAACACCCTTTGCTTCACGCTTATCTTGGCTCAGGTTTCTCTCTTTAGGCTCTCAGGGCGAGGGCTAATTCCAGAAGTGAGACGTGGGGAGACAGGAGCAGATTGGTCGCTCTTGGATAACAAGGCAGCCAGGTCCTAAGCGTAAGGAGGGCCACCCCAGATCCTGGCCTGGAAGACCAGTTCTGGGTTCCTAGAGCCACTCACTCACATTTCTTAGAAAGCTGTGTCACGTACATCAGGGCCTTGAGCCCAACTGCAGAATGAAGCCAGACATTCCAGAAGGCAGTTCCTTAGCACCCCTCTTCCCCAGCAGTTCCTCCTGACCTTCTGCTCCCCAGCCTTCAGACACTCACCCCCAGAAGATACCGTCTTCCGGGGTACCAGGTTCCACCACACCTCAGCCCCGAGGCCCAGGCCCCACAGCTCCACTACCAGCAGCCAGACGGCGCAGTGCGGGGCCATGGCACACGCCTCGGCTCTGAGCTCCAGGCCAGCTGCCCTGCTGGGGGAAGAGAAAGGGTCAGACTCATAGCCAGAGAAAACAGACCGGAAGGGGGCCCACACAAGCCGTGCAAGGAGGCACAGACAGAAGATCTGATCAGGGCTCCCCGACTGCCCCAGCCCTGGGAGCCGCGACCTAGTCCCCTCCCACACCTGGCCTCCTTCCCCACAGCTTCCAAAGGACCATGGGGTCTCCCTGAGGGGATGGGGAGAGCTGAGTCAGCTGGAAGAGTGGACACTCAAAGATCCTCGGCCCTCCCCCACTTCCCCTCAACAGGAAGTTGTTTAAGAAAATAAAGAGAGGACCCTCCTCCCCCACCAGGGCCTGACAGATTCGAAGATTTCTTAAAATAACCTCTGCGACCAGGACCTGGCCCTACTGGGGCTCCAGCCAGCCTAAAAGGGATGAACCTGTAAGTGGGGCAGGCGGTAGGAATAGCCCCCCAGGGAGGACTGCGGGGGTCGCGGTCCAGCCTCTCCCCTCCCCCAGCGCAGACAATAGCCGAGCAGAGCCCAAAACCCCTTTCCACATCACAGGGCTGAGTGGGGCCGGGAGCTGGAGGGGCCCCCCGCTTCCCGAGGCCCCTTTGTTGCCCAAGAAGGCAGGCAGGAAGTGGAATGGGATGGGCGTGGAAAGGACCAGGGCTTCATCCTGTTCCACGCACAGCCTCCTAGGAGACACCAGCCCACGGGCTGAGGGGCCGCGGGACAGATCTCTGGTCTCATCAGGGATCTTCCAGGCGGCGCTTTCAGGTGGGGGCGGGAGGAAGTGAGGACCCAGTGGGGAGCGTCGGAGGGGTTCCTCTTGGACCGCGGGGGCGCCCAAAGCAGGGCCAGCGCCTGCTGCGCTTTCACGGGGTCTGATGAGCCTTCCCAACTCAGGGATCACGCCGGCACCCGGGCCGGGGCAGGCCGTCTGGATTAATTTCCACTGCTCCGGCCCTCCAGGGCACAGAGACACAAAAGCCGAGGATCTGTTCACCCAAAAGCAAAGGGTCCAGTCGGGACCGCGTCCTGGGCTCGCCTCGATTCTCCCCTCCCCCAGCTCCGGGGATTTGAATGCAAACAAAGCGGAGGCGCTGGGAGCGTGGCGGAGCCCGGCCGGCGGACGCCCCCTGTCGGCCCAGCTCCCCAGCGCGGGAAGGGCGGCGGGGCGTGGATGCGCTCACCCCCCAGCCCGACCCCCAACACACCCCCAGCCTTCCCGCGGTTCCTTACCCCAGGCCCAGGCCGGACCCCGCAGCGCGCTCCGAGGCTCTGCGGCACTGCTCCTCCCAGGGCGGGGGAAACCGGCAGCCCCGGGGGTGGGGGTGTGTAGAGGGGTGGGGGTCCCGGCGGCGCGCCCCCCACCCTTGCCCACCCCGAGCGGCGGGCCGCGGACGGCGCCCCAACAGCTGCAGGGCGAGCGCTCCAGCCGGGGACTGGGCGGCGCGGCTCCGGAGCCTGGCTTTCCAGGACAGCCCGCCTCCCCAGCGGAGCGGGCGCGCGGCCGGGGGCCGCGGCAGGGAAATCCGATCTCACAACATCGGCCTCCGTCCAAGCCCGCCCCAAACTTTCCGTCGCGGGTGGGGGAGCCGGGGGCAGTTCGGGGGCCTGGAAAAGATCGCGGGCGTGGACTGGACCGTACGAGGGACCCCCTGCACCCTGAGTCCCGTTCCCCCTGGCCAGTCCGTGACTCCGGACCCTGGGGCTGCGGGCGCCGCTAGCCCCGCTCCGAGCCCCCGCGAAGCAGCCCGCGGGGGACGCAGGGAGGCGCTCGGGCGGACAGCTGTCCCCGCCGCGCCCCTCCCTGAGCCCCCAGACTCTGTCCCTCGCGCGTGCGGCGTCCCCTGCTCGAGTCTGGGGACAAAGCGGCGGCCCCGGAGAGCCCCTTGGCTTCGGCCCCGTGCAACCCCGGCCTCACTCACCTCTTCTTCGCTGCTTGAATCTCTGGGCGCCGCCCTCGCGTTCGGCTCCGACCACGGTCCGCCTCTGCCCGCGCGCCGCCGCCCGCCCGCCCGCCCGCGCGCGCCCGCCCACCCTGCTCCGCTGCCCCTCTGCCACCGCCCCTCGGCCCGGCTCGGCTCGGCGCCCCTGGGCTCCGGCTCCCCGCGCCACCGCGGCGGGCGCCGGCTCTTTCTCCGCTGCTGCCGAGGCTCTCCGCCACCTCCCCCCTGACGTCAGGCGGGGTGGGGGCTGTCGTCGGAGGCCGGGGGCGGAACGCGAAGGCCCGCCCCGGAGGGGGCTGCGACCCACACGCCTCCTTGCTCCCGGCCTGGGGGCTCGGACCCCCGCCCCTCCCGGTGCCGGGCCACCCCGCGCCCAGCAGCAGAGATCTGCGCCACCGCGCGGGGAGGCGGGGCGGGGGAGGGACTTCGGGCCCTAGCAAGGGGGATGTCGGAGTCACCCGGTTTTTCCGAAGTGTCCCCCAAAGCTAACCGTACGGGTTGGGCAGACTGGCTCGGGAAGGGGGCTAAGAGGCTCCCGACGCTATGGTTACTGGAAAGAAGGCGAGCGGGCCACCTCCTGGAGCGTGTCCCAGGCTTCTCTTTGGGGCGCACCAGAGTGGTCTGTCTTTTGGCCCCCGATTCTGTTTCCTTTCAACTCCCACTGACCCCTGCGATCAGACCGGAACGGGCCTCACCAGCCAGGAAGATGACCCCCGCCCAAATCTCCTGAGACCCCGCGCCTCACGCTCCAGAAGGGACCTGCTCAGCGACCCCCTCATCCTGATCTGGGTGAAACCACCCTCGACTCCAGTTGCGCTGAGCTTACCCTCAGGAAATGACTCCTTCTGGTGCCGCTAGAAGGCTAAGAACAAGTGACATGAGCCCTGATGTTCAGATGAAAGGGACTAAGGGGAGCCAGGCTGGAGAAGACTGGAGAACTCGAGCCTCCGCCCACAGCCGCTCCTAGAAGTACCTTGTAGCTGGGCCTCCTGGGCGGTGCTGAGGCTGTCCTCCTTGCCAGCTAGTCCTCTGAGCTGGGCAGGTGAACAGAGGAACCCCAGGGAGGCCACCCCACTGGGACCTGGCACCCCACTGGGACCTAGAGACAGATGCCACCTCCTGGCTAGGGGCAAAGGGCAGAGGTGAAGAGACTGGTGGCCTAGTGGCTTGGGTGGTAACTTTAAGCATGGTGCAGCCCTGGAGGGGAGGGACCCTTTAGGGCCTTGTCAGCAGATCTGGATTATAAATCAGTCCCGACAGTAGCTTTTGTTCTGGGTTAAAACTTGGCATCAGAAAAAGTGGAGACCAGAAGAGTAGTGGAGATAATTGGGAAAAGCAGCCCAGTTTGGATTCAGTAACAATTGGGTCTTTGCTGGCATACATAAAGGCCCCTTCTCCCGCACTGGCCAGAGCCGCATTTCCCAGGTCCTTTGCACCAGAAAAGAAAAAAGCTGAGGCCTTGGAGATACTGGAGATAGAGGGTAAGCCACTGAATCAGCAGGGGTGGGCAGGGAAGGCTCTGTTCCAGTTGACATGGTGGGAGAAGATGCACAACCCCCTTGTCCTAGTTAAGACACCGCTTCCTTAATTTAAGGGCAGGTAAATCCATAAGCAGGTACCCTCCCACTGGGTCTGTGCTTTAGACTCCAGCCTGCCTTCACTCCGCCCTCACGACCACCCTTTACAGAGTAGGCATTGCTTCTCTCATTTTATAGATCAGATGAGTGTCAAAAAGCCACAACCTGCCCAAAGTCACACTGATAACTAGCAAGGTCAGAATATTAAATCAGGCCTTAAGACTCCTGACCCCATCTTTCCAGTAAGTTATGGGATATCCTGACAACTTTTAGGCTACAGACACTTCGTTTCCTGCTGTCTTTCCTCACCTCCAGGTGTGAGGATTACCAGGCCAAGACCTGAGCTCCTGGCCCTGCCTGCAAGACTGGCCCCAGTGGAAAGTCTCTGAAGGGAGATTTGGTTTCACTGGCAGGGACATCTTCTGTAGCTCAAGGCGGGCTTCTTGGTTCCTCACCACAGAGCCCTTCCCTTTCAAACACTCTTTGCCTGCTCCCCTTTTCTACCTTGCTCATTTCCTGCTAGATTCTGTTCCTTTCCAGTGCTCGCCTTTTCCGTGGATGGGTGCAGGGGATAAAGTTTCCTGCATGACTATTTGCTCGTGATTCATACTTTCAAACGAGGGTTTCCCTGGTGGCTCAGATGGTACAGAATCTGCCTGCCAATGCAGGAGATACAGGTTGGATCTCTGGGTCAGGAAGATCCCCTGGAGGAGGGCATGGCAATCCACTCCAGTATTCTTGCCTGGGAAATCCCATGGACAGAGGAAGCTGGCGGGTTACAGTCAATGGGGTCGTGCAGAGTCAGACTGAAGTGCAAAGTTGCATTTCAGTGCAACTGAAGTGACTGACCACACTCATATGAAAGGGGCCCAGCGTTCATGCCTTAGGCCTTGACAGTCCCTCTTACTAATCCCATTTATTCAACTGCTTCTGGCCAAGAAAAGGCAGATGTGCTAAATGCCCACCCCCACCCCCACCAGGTTCCCTAAGGACCCACTGGCAGTTCATCCTGCCCCCTAGAGACAGATCTGGGAGTCCTATCTAGATAACTAGGCCCCCCTTGTCCCCATGTCTTGGTCACCTGCCCTGGTGCCCCTTCTTTTTAACTCCAGCTCACCAGAGGCTGCCTTTTACCAGGAGGGGGGCCCAGGGTTCACAGTGGGGTTCTCTAGTCCACACTGCTTGGCCGACTTCCAAGAGAGTCAGGAGCTGCCATCAACCCACAGTGGGAAATGAAACAGCCTGGGTCAGCCACCCTTCAGGGATCTGGGGGCCTGGGGACCGAGGTGAGAGGGGACAGAGGAAAAGGACTTCCTCCCTCCACTTCCTCCTGAAGGAGGGTTATCAAAGCCATCCACCTGGGAAGCCCTTCCCTTCCAGCCCCTCCCTGCCACCATCACCGAAGGAAGCAGGAAAGCATCCGTCATCACAGCCCCGGATGCTGCGTTTCCAGTGGCCTCCATCAGGATATCCCCCAGCCTTTTCCCAGGCGCTCAGGGATCTGGAAAGGGTGAGGGGTGAAGTTGCCAGCATCACTATGATTTTTGGCCTCGAGGAGGCTGACTCTTTCACTGGTCCTGGACTTATTTTAGAAGACCCGGTCAGCTCCAAGCCAGTTCCAGAGAGGGCCCATTACCTGTCCCGGGGGATACCGCACACCCTTGGGTGACCTCAAAGTGCACACCTCTGCTCAGGTTACAGGGAGGCCTCTCGAGGGCCTGAGCTGTCACCCACACCTCCTCTCTCTTTGGTATCTATTTCTCTCTCGGGGATGAGTGTGTTTGAGAGGAGGGGGCGGTGCACAAGAACCTAGCCTGGAGAGGAAGGGTTCTTGAGCTGGACAGCTCGAACCTGTTCTCTGAGCACAGTAAGGGCAGCTTCGAGAAACTGGAAAAATCCCCGCTTCAGCTTCTTAGGCCTCCCTTGGCAGTGAGAACAAAGAAGGGAAATTTCAAAGGTGATTTCCAGGTTTCCAGAGCAAACCGAATAGCCGAGCATGAACCATCAGGATGTGTGGTGTCAGGAGCCGGGGCCGCCCTGAAGGAGGTGGCTTCCCGCAGCCGCCACTCTGTTATCCGAGAATCTCAGGCCTACCTGATGCGGCTGGGGCCTCAGCGGTGCCCTGGCTGAGGGGGCCTGTGACATGGCCAGGAAAAGAAACCAGAACTCCCAAGCAAGCTGCCTGAGCCTCCACGGTCCCTGGCAGAGAGCTTCTCTACTTCTCAGCTGGCAAAGGCAGAGAGGCAGGGAGACAACCTGCATGGTGCCTGGCACCCTGCTGTGAGCTCATGCCCTTTGAATTATAGATGCCCCTGACTCCCAGCAACTTCCCAGGTGGTGCAGTAAGGTGGTGCAGTGGTAAGGAGCACACCTGCCAATGCAGGAGATGCAAGAGATGTGGGTTCGATCCCTGGGTCGGGAAGATCCCCTGGAATAGGAAAAGGCAACCCACTCCGGTATTCTTGCCTGGAGAATCCCATGGACAGAAGAGCCTGGTGAGCTAGTCCATAGCGTTGCAAAGAGTCCAACGCAACTGAACGATTGAGCCCACCCACTGGCTCCCAGCATTCTGGGGCCCCAGTGAGAACCTCCAACAGGCCCAGGGAGTGATGGGCTGCCCCTTGAGTCTGCAAACTGAGGCAGCAGGTCTGGAAGGTCCTTTATTTTGGGAGAGTCTCTCTCCTACTAACCAGCCTTAACTTGGCATGACAGAACAAAGAAAAGGGACAAATAAACAGAGAGAGTCACAAGCACAGCCACAGTGAACACTGGCAGACCCTAGGGGCTGACCTGGATCGTGGGCACGGGCCCAGCGCGCAGGGCCCAACCCCTGCTGCTTCCTCTCCAACTCCTGTGGCCCCTGTAAAACCCCTCCCAACCTAGAAAGGCTCAGGAAGGGCCAGAGACTAGCAATGGATTCTCAGGGCAGAGAGAGAAAGTGATGCCCATGGATATCCTGAGGGTACTGAAGGATACCTGCTCTCAAAAGGAGCAGGTCGAAGACATCTAGCACCCCTTTAGGGGTCAGGGCCCACAAAATCTGATCTTGGGTAAGGCCAAGAGAAAACAAAAAGTATTGGGATCGAAGCACCCCCACTCCCAACTCCTAGGTCTGGGAGTTGATTTCAGAGCTCAACAATAAACCGAATTAAGGGTAATTACAACCCTCATCTACCATTTCACCCCATGGCAGCAGCGGGGTGGTTTCAGACTGGTCCAAATGGATGTTCCCCACCCCTGCTCCCGGGGTTTCTGACAGCTTTCAGGCCATAGCCAAGACTGTTCATAAACCCTGAAGGTTTAATAAACAGTCCTCTACTGCAGGGGGCAGGGCGGGGCCTGAGACCTGGTCACACAACTGGCCCCGGGTGAGAATTCTGCAAAGCACAGCGCAGAAATCAGGAAACTGGACACTGGGCACAGCCCTCAGTAACGGACCAGAGGAACTCTTCTAAACCACTGATGCTGAGACTTTAGTATGCACAGAGAACCTTCACATAAGTGACACATGGAGAAGGGGAGGAGGGTGGGGAGGACGGTGGCTGGAGAGCTCAGGAGGCCCGGGGAAACCAGAGTTTTGGAGATGATGGCCTTGGGGAGAGGAGAGGACGGGGAAGGGATGGAGACAGAACCCTTGTCCAGCCGGCCTCAGGGCAGCAGGGGAGGCAGGGGCTTGCTTCAGCTGCTTGGTCTTCCCCTGGCCTCCATTCTTCATGACTCCAGTTACCTAGGCCATGTTCACTTCTTTCCAGAGCCAGGAGAGCTGGGCCACACTTGCCCTGCTCCACTAGATGTCTTCCCAGAGGCTGAAATACTGGGCCTGTGGCAAAGAGAAAAACACGGTGTGATGGTCTGGGCCCAGGTGGGGCCCATGGACCTGATGTTCCCTGACTCTCCAGTGCCCCTTGAACATCCACAAAGGCCTCCTCCATGCCAGCCGCTAAGCCACAAGGCTCCAGGGGCTCTTGTCTGGGCGAGGACACAGCAGGTCAACGGGCCACCCAACCACAGCTCTCCCTCTACTGCCAGCTCGCAGGCCCAGGGCGCTGTGAGAAGAAGCTGGGGCCTGGCCCTGGCTCGGCCAGGCCGCGATTCATCTTTCCTTCTTTTCATGACAAGCACACTGCTTCCCACCAGAGACCAGTGTGATCTAGTTCCTCAGGGGTGGAGGGTGAGGTTTGCTTTCCAGCTTTCTCAGAGACTTATGCAATCTACGACCCAAGCCACAGGCTGATGTGTCAGCCCCAAATCAGAGGTTACGGGCCTCTGGGGGTGGGGCACAGAGGGGAAGGAAAGTTGGGGGCTCAGGAGCAGTGCGAGGGGAGTTGGAGACAGAGTTCTTAGGAGATCCAGTGCATCTCTATCAGGGGTTGGGGGTGGGACAGCTGCTTGTCAGAGGAACCGACAGAGGCCAGAAGCCAGGCTGCCAGAGAGAGGGGCTGGACCGTGCTTAATTCTGCAGGCGTGCAAGTCAGGCTGGCTTGGTGCCCTGGTGTTGATATTTGCAAGCCACAGCCTGTGTGATGGAGCAAGCTGTTTAACCTCTCAGCAACTCTTGGCTAGCTTGTCCATCTGTAAAATGGGATCACAATCCTGCCTCATGGAGGGGGGCGGTTATGTGGATTCATGTAGAAGAGGGTCTTTATTCAATAAATATTAGCTATGAAAATTATCACAAGTCCATCCTAAAGGAAATCAACCCTGAATGGTAACTGGAAGGACTGATGCTGAAGCTGAAGCTCCAATATTCTGGCCACCTGTTGTGAAGAGCTGAGTCACTGGAAAAGACCCCGATGATGGGAAAGATTGAGGGCAAGAAGAGAAAGGGACGACAGATGGTTGGATGGCATCACTGACTCAATGGACACGAGTTTGAGCAAACTCTGGGAGACAGTGAAGGACAGGAACTCCTGGCTTGCCGCAGCCCACAGGGTCACATGCAAAGAGGTGAACACGACTGAGCGACTGAACAATTATTACCCAGAGAGTCTGAGAAAATTAGGAGCGTGGGGTCGTTGCTACAAAAATTGGGAGGAACCCGGGCCACCTGGGTGTGTTCCTCCCAGCAGAGCGGGAGGCCAGCCTCAGGCCTGCAGGACAGCTGGGCAGAGGGCGGACAGCTGGTGCCTCTGCTCTCCGTTCCTGGCACTGCTCACGACAAACCGACCCTCTGGTCTAGGCGTCTCCCTCTCTCTGGGGTGAAGTTTCTCTTTGCCTTTACCCAGGAGTCAGCTTGTCTGTGTCCCCCTCACTGCACCCCCACCCTGGGTGTTTGACCCTTGATAAGATGATGGCCCACTGAGGATGCATCTCCCCCCCCAACCCTTACTGCCCTCTCCCCTCATCTCCCAGCCAGGAGCCTGGCAGCTGCAGAGAGGGTACACACTCTGCGGGCTCTGGTCAGTCAACTGACCACTTCCCTTCCCTTCCAAGCCTGGGGGCGGGTGGGACGGGGGCACCTCCTGGGGCTGGCAGTGTGCCAGCAGCTCCTGCCAGCGGATGTAGGTCTGGGCAGCTAGGTCCTTGACTGTGGTCCGATGCATGGCCTGGGGGCTCTCCCGGATATGGGTGTTGATGTGGCGGTCCAACTGCATGCAGAGCAGCTGCAGCTCTCCCTACAGAGGCCGTGGGAGGGCAGGGAAAGAGAAAGAGGAGGATGGGTTTGAGTGACTGCTCAGCAGTGGGGCAGGAAGGGAGGGGAGGCATGGGCAACTGGGGGCATGGGTCAGTGTCCCTTCAGAGGGCCTGCTGGGAGGAGGATGAGGCCGGCTCCCCCAGGCCGGCTTTTTTCTCAGCCTCCCACTCCTTCCAGTTCCTGGCAGTGGGCTGGGCTCCTCCACTGCCAGCCCCAGCCCAGCCTCTCTCGGGAGACTCACCCCCTGGTCTGGAGTAATATCCTGGCAGCTGACCACCACCCCGGCCAGGGTCAGGAGGCTGTGGCACAGGTAGTAGACCTGGGGAGAGACAGGCTTCCTTGACTCCACTGCTGCAAGCCCAGCCCGGGTTTCCTGCGACCACAGTGTCTGGGAGGCGTCTTCCAAGAGGGCTCTGGGCCCCACTCACTCAGCTCTCTCCAGGGCCCTGGTGAATGACCATCCTCTTTCCCTTCAGAAAAGGAAGAAATCTCTGCCACCTGCAAATCCACACTGTTCCCCAGCCTTGGGCTCCGGTGGACACTCCTTCACAGACAGATGTGCCGGTCAGTCTGGACACCCCCGCTGTGCTGACCCGAGGCGGTGCAGAGGGAAGGAAGTCTGGTTGAGAATTTGCCCCCTCACCCACCTACTCAGGCCTTCGCTCTTGCACCCTGGACAACAAGGGATGAAAGCAGGACCAAGGCCAGTTCTATCTGATAAGAGGATGCTTTGATCCCCTGGTGCCCTTGGGGGCTGTTGGGGCCCACTCATTTAGGGACATTCACCTGCTGCACAGAGAAAATGAAGGGCGAGGCTCCTGCTGTGAAGACAGCTGGCTCCTGGCACCCAGCGGGCATGCTCCTCCCCCACTCGGAGGCTCCCCTTCAGGCTCCAAGATAGGAAGGGTGGCAGGAAACACCCCACTGTGGTGCCCAGGGCAGATAACCCACCCCGAGGCTGTGCTGGGAGGGGGAAGGCAGGCTCCAGAGATGGCCAGCAGGGCTCCGGCTTGGTGATAATGAGATGGGAGCGCAGAGTCAGGTTCCCCTGTTCCCCCACTTCCCCTGCCCTTATCACCCTCCCCCTTTACAGCATCTGGCGGTGCCCCAGAAATAGTGACGGCCTCTTTGCAGAGAGCCGGCGGCCTCCTTGGGGCAGAAGCCGGAGCCATGTTTGAGGACACCAGACCCTCTGGAGTGTAGACATTCTTCTCCCACTCAAACACCATGTGCAAAACCCTGAGGACACAGGCCACCTGCCCTGCTCCTCCAGCAGCACCTGCGCTGCCCAGGACCCAGCCTGTTCTTCAGCACAACAGCTGGGGCCCGCAGGTGGCTGACGCCGTGGGCTGGCCGGGTTGGGACTTGACCCCTGGCAGTGGGGAAAAGTAGGAGCCCGCTGGAAAGTAGGAGCCCGCTGGGTGTGCCTCCAGGCCATGCTGCCCCCTGGGGGGGGGGGAGGCGGGGGTTGGGGGACGATCCAGCCTCCCTAACCAGCTCCCTCTGCTGGGTTCCCCTTCCCCAGCCTGGCCTTGCCCTCCGAGGCCCAGGGCATTTGGAACTCCTGAGCTCTGCAGTCCTGGCAAACGGCTCTTTCCCGCCACCCCAGCCCGAGAGAGCAGGCTCAGGCCTGTGTACCAGCCGCTGTACCCTGACTAAGACACTGCCACAACCCCCAGACGCTAGAGGGGAAAAGGTACTTCAGAAGGTCCATGAATACTGAAGGAATCTCAGCTTTGCCTTGGCTCGGAAGGAGAAAGGGTCCTTCCACCTTTCAGGGCGGGAGGTCGAGGTGATCGTGTGCAGTTCAGAAGGCTTCAGAGAGGAATTGACTAAAACCCAACTAGGCCCCAAAGGAGCAGTAGGATTTGAGGTGAAGATGGCCCTGTGAGGGTGGGAATCACACACCAGACAGACCCCGGGGGCTGATGCAAGAAGTTGAGGCAGGGCTCGCTGCTGGGGGACCAGCTGGGCTGGAGCAGGGGGAAGGGAGGGGTGCCCTGGGAACAGGGCTGGCTGGTGGCAGAGAGACCAGACAGCGGGCAGTGGAGGCCACTCAGTGCTGCTCTGGAGCAGGGAGACCACACTGTGGGGGACAGAGGGGTTGGGGGCACGTGGGGAAAGCAGACACTAGAATCTGTTGGGATAGAATCCACCCAAGTGGAACCACACTCAGAAGAATTACAGCTCCTCCTTCATCTTTTTTTTTTTTTAAGATTATTTCTTTATACTGTGTGTGCTTTCCTCATATAATCAGAATATAATGAAAAAATTTTAAATTAATTCTAAAGGAGACAATGCCAATTATAACCGATTGTGTCCAGTAGGGTCTGGGGTGGGTGTGGGGCAGGGGAGAGGGTGGAAACCTTGGAAAGCATGGAGGAGCCTGAGGCCGGTCTTAGAGAGGGGCTCTGAGCAAGTGGAAGGAGAAGGTGAGGAGGGGAAGAAGCCAAGGAAAACATCCAGGGCCAATGACTGGAGGGAGGGTGGCTGGGAGGGGGCAAGCTTGGCAGCAGGTGTGGCGAAGGGCAGAGAGGACCTAAGGCTTCTGAATATTTACTTGTTTACAGGTGAAATGCTGGTTCAAGTGGAGGCTCTGGCCCGCCTTCCCCCTGCCCCTGACTCCCCACTCCTCTGCAGAACTATCTTCCTGGCTGGGACGGGTGGTGAAGGCGGGCCTGGGATCTGAGGAAAGGCCTGGAGGGAAGTCTGTGCAGTGGGGAATTACTGAGCAGGAAAAAAAAAGCAGGTTTCACAATTTCGTTCTTATGCTGATTCCCATCATTGAATCTGGAGGGAAAATCCCAGGAAGACTATTCTGAATATGGGGCTTTTTTTTTGGCAGGGGAGGCAGGTGAGGGATTGGAAGGAAAGCTGACCTTTTCCAGTCCTGTGGCCACTGCTGAGTTTTCCAAATTTGTTGACATACTGAGTGCAGCACTTTCACAGCATCATCTTTTAGGATTTGAAATAGCTCAGCTGGAATTCCATCACCTCCACTAGCTTTGTTTGTAGTGATGCTTCCCAAGGCCCACTTGACTTCACATTCCAGGATGTCTGGCTCTAGGTGAGTGATCACACCATCGTGATTATCTGGGTCGTGAGGATCTTTTTTGTATAGTTCTTTGGTGTATTCTTGCCACTTCTTCATATTGTCTGCTTCTGTTAGGTCCATACCATTTCTGTCCTTTATTGCGTCCATCTTTGCATGAAATGTTCCTTCAGTATCTCTAATTTTCTTGAAGAGATCTCTAGTCTTTCCCATTCAATTGTTTTCCTCTATTTCTTCGTGCTGATCACTGAGGAAGGCTTTCTTATTTTTCCTTGCTATTCTTTGGAAGTCTGCATTCAAATGGGTATATCTTTCCTTTTCTCCTTTGCCTTTATTGTCACCCTGCTTATTTAACTTATATACAGAGTACATCATGAGAAATGTTGAATGAAGCACAAGCTGGAATATAACCTCAGATATGTAGATGATACCACCCTTATGGCAGAAAGCAAAGAACTAAAGAGTCTCTTGATGAAAGTGAATGAGAAGAATGAAAAAGGTGGCTTAAAATTCAACATTGAGAAAACTAAGATCATGGCATCTGGTCCAATCACTTCATAGCAAATAGATGGGGAAACAGTGGAAACAGTGAGAGTCTTTATTTTTTCGGGCTCCAAAATCACTGCAGATGGTGCTTGCAGCCATGAAATTAAAAGACGCTTACTCCTTGGAAGGAAAGCTATGAACAATCTAGACAGCATATTAAAAAGCAGAGACATTACTTTGCCAACAAAGATCTGTCTAGTCAAAGCTATGGTTTTTCCAGTCGTCATGTACGGATGTGAGAGCTGGACTATAAAGAAAAGTGAGTGCTGAAGAACTGAAGCTTTTGAACTGTGGTATTGGAGAAGACTCTTGAGAGTCCCTTGGACTGCAAGGAGATCCAACCAGTCCATCCTAAAGGAAATCAGTCCTGAATATTCACTGGAAGGACTGATGCTAAAGCTGAAACTCCAATACTTTGGCCACCTGATGCGAAGAACTGACTCACTAGAAAAGACCCTGATGCTAGGGAAGATTGAAGATGGGAGAAGGGGACGACAGAAGATGAGCTGGTTGGATGGCATCACTGACTTGATGGACATGAGTTTGAGTAAGCTCTGGGAGTTGGTGATGGACAGGGAAGCCTGGCATGCTGCAGTCCACGGGGTTAAAAAGAGTCGAACACGACTGAGCAACTGAACTGAACTAAGGTGCAGGAACAGCAAGAAGGAATAAGTAATTCTGAAGAAAAGCCCTTTAAATCACCTTTTATAAGTCGATTTTCCAAAGGACAACACCTTCCAGGAAGGATGACTGGGAGCTTGGGACGGTGACCCCTGCAGGTGGGCCTAAGTAAGCGGTGGCCCCTCAGGAAAGATTGCTCTGATTGAAGGGGTTAAGGTGCCACCTGTGGTCAGAAATCAGGACCCAGACAGCAGTCTTGACAGTGGTGCTTTAGGGAAAAGGGGGCTTCCCTGATAGCTCAGACAGTAAAGAAGCTGTCTGCAGTGTGGGAGACCAGGGTTTGATCCCTGGGTCGGGAAGATCCTCTGGAACAGGGGATGGCAACCCACTCTAGAATTCTTGCCTAGAGAATCCCATGGACAGAAGAGCCTGGCAGGCTACAGTCCATAGGGTTGCAAAGAGTCAGACATGACTGAGAGGCTGAACACTCTAGAAAAAAGGACTTTGTTAGCAGCAAAGTCGCCTAGACCATCCCTCCCCTCATATCCCCTAGACCCAAGGTCTCTGCTTTGAGAGAAGGAGGATAAGACAGTGTCTGTCCTCTGGTTCAGACAAAGTGACAGACCAGGGCATTGGGGGCCCGCCAGGGTCCTCCTGAACCCCAGCCTCTCCAAGGCTCCTCTCCCCGGCCCTGTTTCTGTGAAGGTCAGAATGTCAGCACAAACGGGGGCTCAGGTAGGCTGAGGGAGGTCCTCTGGGGCCGGGGGTGGGGGATCGGGTTGGGCAGGAGTATGCAGGAGACAGGGCCTGCCACTCAGCAAACAGCCAGGTGTGAGGGCTGCGTTTCCTGCTCCATTTGAGCCGTGACCAATTTCTGAACTCAGCAAGCCCCATCCTGTCCTGCTGGCACCACAGAGACATGGGTTCTGTTCTCTTTCACGATGTAGGGAAGGGAGGTTGGGCAGAGGCCAAGCCTTGGCAGGCCAGGGCTGCGGCGCTAGGTGGCCCTTCCTCCAGCCTGAGGTCCCTTGTTTGTTGGTGTTGTTAGTCACACCTGGGGTGCCTGACTGTTTGCAGCCCCACGGACTGTAGCCCACCAGCCTCCTTTCTCCTTGGGATTCTCCAGGCGAGAATACTGGAATGGGTTGCCACTTCCTTCTCCAGATCTTCCCAGATCCAGGGATCGAACCTGAGCTTGCTGGGTTAGCAGGCGTGTTCTTTAGCCCTGAGCCACCTGGGAAGCCCAGGTCCTCAAGAGCAGGTGTGTGTGTGTGTATGCAGGCATAGGGGTCGGTGTGGCTTCAGGGTTACTCAGCAGTGCAGGGGGCATGCCCCTGGTAGGGGGTTGTGTCCATCCAAGCCTGGACATCTTGTCTGTAGAATGGGCCCCTCCCCAGCTCAGGCACCCAGTCCCTCCAGACCGGGTGTGAGTGGAGGCTGGGAAGCCCCCATGGGAAACAGGGCCTGGAAACCTCAGTCAACAACTTGGGGAGAGGCAGAGTCTGAGGCATAGGACGTGCCTGAACCCAGCGCCGACAAGAAAGGACGGTCCCTTTACTGCTCTCCCAGCAGAGCCTGCAGCTTCTATCTTCTGGGTCTGGTGGGCGGGCTTTTCTGAGAAGGGCTGTGCTGGATGCCTCCTTCCCGGCTCTAGAGCCTGGAGGCGGGCCCTGTCCTCCCCGTGGGGAAGGTGACAAGGCAGAGGGATAGGAGACAGGCCCAGTGGGCTTGTCGCCCACGAGGGGGCTGGGGGAGGGGAAGGCCAGTGCCTCCTTTTCTGGTCTAGCTAGTTCTGACCTGGGAACTGCTAGCCAAGTCTCCATTTGTAGAGCTTTCGTCATAAGACAGAGAAAGGGTGGACGTTTCCCAGGAAATTCATGCTTTAGGAAATTCCCCTCTAGCTAATGCCAAGGGAGCTGGCTGTGGGTTATTTACCCTAAGAAAGGGCAGAGAGGGGGAGGGAGAGGATGTCCCAGGAAGCCTCCAGAACAGTACGGTTTCTCCCACCTCGGATCTGACCCAAGAGTCTAGGATCACCCAAGGTAACCCTTTGAACCCAGTCCTCTCCCAGACGCTGCCAGCCTGGGGCCCGGGTGAGGGTGGGGTATGGGAGACCTTGCCCTTGGTTGGGGGATCCTTCGGGAACAATACAGCCAGGCTTTGGGGGGGCTGCTGTGGGGGCTGGGAGGTGGGAGAACTCAGGCTGCCTGAGGAACACCTGCTGGGAAGAACCTTCTAGCCAGTCTGCCACGGCCCAGGAGCGCACGGTGCAGGCATGGTTCAGCAAGCTGGCCTTCAAAGCCAACTGCTGCCCGGGCCCCTGACTGGGGTGCCAGGACCCCAAAGCAGCTCCCCGGGCTTGCCTCTCCACGCTCACAGGCTCTGGGAGAGTAGCTGTCCTGGGGGGCCTGCGTTCAGCCGCAGTCTGCTCTCTCTCAGCCCCAGCTGGAGCACCGAGAGGGGACCAGGAGGAACACTGTGCCACAGGTCCCATCACTGCCATGTGCAGGTCCTCTCGGGGTTTGATCCCTTGGAGACACGCACATGCTGACGGTTGGGTCTAGAACAAGTGAAGTCTGGGAAAGACTGAACCGTTTCAAACCCAAGGCTAGAGCTGGCTCCTAATGAGTTCCCTTCCTTGCTCTCTCCATTTACCAAACTGAACCCTATAGCCCCACTGCACAGTACCCTGACCCAGCACACTCCCACAGAGGCCACAGGAGATGTGGAAGCTGGGCTTAGAGAGGTCCCCTGACTGCATGACTATCTCCAGTAAGGCTTAGGAGTGAGAGAGATGTGCGTACATGCTCCCTTAAGCTGGACAAGCTGTGAATGTTTCCTAACAGATTTAACCCTGAGGGTTGCAGGCCAGAGCCCCAAGAGAGGCTGGGCAAATAACAACAAAAATAATCATAGTGAATAATCCTGAAGTGAACTTCCTTGGTGGCTCAGTGGTAAAGAATCTACCTGCAGTGCAGGAGATGTGAGTTTGATCCTTGGGCCAAGAAGATCCCCTGGAGGAGAAAATGGCAATCCACTCCAGTAACTTGCCTAGGAAATCCCATGGACAGAGGAGCCTAGCGGGCTACAGTCCATGGGGTTGCAAAGAGTGGACATGACTTAGTAACTAAACGACAATCCTGAGGTAGGGTTATTTGCGGGGTCCCAGGCCGAGAGCCTCAGCTTGGTGACAGACTAAAGATGAGTGGGGGTGCATTTCCCTGGGCAAGCCCCATCTGGACCTGTCCTGGAGGGTGGTACCTTCCAGCACCTCTAGGATGCTATTTCTTCCTATCTTCTTCCACCCCACAAGTTAACTGCGTGATTTATTCTTCTTGCTCCAGCTGCCCCTGCGCCAAGGCCACACTCTCTGACCTTGGCTTTGGTGAGCCCAAAAGCAGCAAGTGGAGGGCGGTGCCCAAAGGAAAGCCGAGCTTGGAAGTGACTCTGACCAGGGCAGGTCACCGGTCGTAAGTCCCAGAGAGAAGGAAATGACAAGGGAGCACGCACCACCACCAGGAAATGACATGATGACACGGCACCTCTTCCTAGCCCAGGGCCCCTGAGAGCCCAGGGCACAGAGGCGAGAGGACAGACGTCACAGGCGCGGGGCCTGCCAGACTCGTCCCGGGGGCCTGCGAGGCCAGACGCTGGATTCTGTAAGTGAAAGTGCCTCTTTAGGCAAAGACATGGGTGGAGCCCTACACAGGGAGCAGGATGAGGCCGACAGGGTGATGGGAGATGGGCTGGCAGCCTCTGGGTGGGACTAGGACCTCTGGCTCAGCTGCCAGGAATGGCCTTTTCCTAGAGAGTTGCTCTCAAGGCCCCAGCTGGGCAGAGAGACGTGATATGATGTCTTTGCTGAGGCTGTGAGAGGACCCCAGGGCCCAGCCTGGGTCCCCCTCTACAGATTCCTCAGAAGATTAGCCCCTCACCTGCTCTTAGCTGTCCACATGAAGTGCGTTCAAAGGCCTGAGACCCTGAACTCCCTGGAAAGGGACAGAGGGATTCTTTTTCAGCTGTATCCTGAACTTGGAATTGGACCCGGAGTGGCCCTGGCCCCTGGTCCAGCAGTGAGGATACAGAGGGAACTGGGGCCATGGTGGGGCCAGGTGAGAAGAAGATGAGTGTGTTAGATGCTCAGTCGTGCCCGACTCTTTGCGACCCTATGGACTGTGGCCTGCCAGGCTCCTCTGTCCCTGGGATTCTCCAGGCAAGAAGACTGGAGTGGGCTGCCGTTCCCTTCTCCAGAGGCTCTTCCCAACTCAGGGACTGAACTCGGTTCTTCTGCGTTGCAGGTGGATTCCTTACTGTCTGAGCTAGCAGGGAAGCCCCGTGAAAGAGATAAGCTGAGGCAAAAGCAGGAAGGCAGAGGGCTTTTTGCTCCTGTGGATCTGCTGCAGGGGGTTATCTCAGAGCATCTGCCCCCGCCCAATGTCCACGGTGGGAGGAACCAAGGGGCTGCAGGCAAACCCTTGTGAGAGCGCTCCCACCCAGCCTACTCTTCCTCTGGCTTCCTGCTGGCCATGGGGTGTGGGGAGATGACAGGCAGGGACTGGCTGGCCCTTCCAGCTCCTCCGCTGGGAAAGAGACCCTGACCCCAGGGGGATCTGGAACCGAAGACCAGCTTTGCCGGCTGCCCAGAGGGATGAGATTCTCGGTACCTCTGTTTGAGAATCTAAGTCTGGGTACGCACGAGCGCATCAGTGCATGGGTGCCGGCACTGAAGGGAGCCCCTGAAACCAGCCGGAGTGTTGATAATGGGCTCCCAGATGGTAAAGCATCTTCCTGCAGTGCGGGAGACCGGGGTTCAATCCCTGGATTGGGAAGATCCCCTGGAGAAGGAAATGGCAACCCACTCCAGTACTCTTGCCTAGAAAATTCCATAGATAGAGGAGCCTGATGGGCCACAGTCCATGGGGTCGCAAAGAGTCAGACATGACTGAGCAACTTCACTTGCTTTCACTTTTCCAGGGGCTGGAGAGGCCCCTTGGAGCAGTGGCTTCCGCCTTCTCTTTCCTATCTCTCTCACTCGCTGAGTTTTTGGAAGTGCTTCCCTCCTTACACTTCCCACATGGGCTCTGGAGACCAGAGGGATCCTGTGGACACTAGGCTTCCCAGTGCCCAGGATCCCATCCCCTCCTTTTGTCAAGTCCCAGCCTCCTGCCCCTACACCCAGGCCAAGGTGCCCATAGCGGGGACTTCAGCTCTGACTCCAGGGGAAGCCCAGTAGTCCAGGCCAGCCAATCCTGTATGCCCGGCTATGTGACTGGCTGAGAGGTGAGCACATGACCCCAGCCAAGCCAACCACACTCAGCTCCGGGACTCTGTTAGGATCTAGCACAGAAGCTCTTTCTTTCCCCTTGGCTAGGGAGATGGCTTAAAACTCTCTATTAAAACAACCAAGATCATGGCATCCAACCCCAGTACTTCATGACAGACAGAAGGGAAAAAGGTGGAAGCAGTGACAGATTTCCTCTTCTTGGGCTCTAAAATCACTGTGGATGGTGACTGCAGCCATCAAATCAGAAGACGATTGCTTCTTGGCAGGAAAGTTATGACAAACCTAGACAGTGTGTTAAAAAGCAAAGACATCACTTTGCCAGCAAAGGTCTGTATTGTCAAAGCTATGCTCTTTCCAGTAGTCATGTACGGATGTGAGAGCTGGACAATAAAGAAGGCTGAGTACTGAAGAATTAATGCTTTTGAACTGTGGTGCTGGAGAAGACTCTTGAGAGTCCCTTGGACTGCAAGGAGATCCAACCAGTCAATCTTGAAGGGAATCAACCCTGAACACTCTTTGGAAGGACTGACGCTGAAGCTCTAATACTTTGGCCACCTGATGAGAACAGCTGATTCACTGGAAAAGACCCTAATGCTGGGAAAGATTGAGGGCAGAAGAAGAGGGCAACAGAAGATGAGATGGTTGGATGGTGTCACTGATTCTATAGACATGAATTTGGGCAAACTCCAGGAAATGGTGAGGAACAGGGAAGCCTGGTGTGCTTCCTGGGGGTTGTGAAGACTTGGATGAGACTTGGCGACTAAACAAAAACAAGAGTCGCAGAGGGACAGATATAAGCCTGGAATGTCTCAGGGGCAGCAGAAGAGCTGCCTGGGAAGGCACCAAAGGGCAGAGGCGAGACTGGCAGAGAGCAACACTGAGGCTTTGCGACACGGCTCAGCTCTGGTCCAGTTAAGCCTGATGAGCCGTCCCAGGACCTTCGGGGATATGTTTGTGTCTGTGTCACTACAGGGTCCTGGCACAGGGTGAGAAGCGACAGGAAAGGTGGGGCGCAGGAGAGCAGTTGAAAAGGGCTATGGTCTGCCAAGCTCCTCAGACTGAGCACAGTCTGCTCCCCGCTAGGTGTATGGTGGTGGGAGCTGAGCCCAGGTTGCTTAGTCGTGGCTCTTAGAAGCCATATGCTGAATTCCCTGGCAGTCCAGTGGCTAGGACCTTGTGCTCTCACTGCCGGGCCCTGGGTTTGGTCCTTGGTTAGGGAACTAAGATCCTGCAAGCCAGCAGTGCTCCTCCACTGGCATTCTCGAGACTGGTGGGCAGGGCTGGCACACAGAGATGGGGAAGCCTTCCTCACCAGACTGTACTGCTCAGGGCAGGCATTTTAGTGAGCACATTAGACCCTAGACCCTGCCCTCAAAGGCGACTCTCTTCAGGCATGTGAAGAAATGGGCGAACAAGCCAAGGGCTGAGTAAACAGACTGCAATGATCACCAAGGACAGGAGAGACAGGCCAGGCATCACCAGGACGGAGGACCAGCAGGAGCAAAGACAACGGCTGAAGAACGGAGGGTTTCTGGGGAAGACATCCATTGCTTGGAATCAAATGGAATGGTTTGATTCACAAGAGAAGAACTGCATGGATGGAGTAGGGCGAGCTGACAAAGCCCTCGGATGGTGGGGTTTAAATGTGACGTGACAGGTGCTCAGGTTCACTTTTTCCTAAGAAAGGAGGAAGACCATCACAGAGTCGTCCAGGAGGACTTGAAGGAGGAAGAAATGGAAGTGGGCTGTTAGGTCAGAAGCTGATGAGTCACCCGCCTGGGATGAGGACTGAGCCTAAGGAGGGACCCTTGAAGGGTCCTCAGGAGAGCTGAGCCTAGGGTGGGGCAGGGTGGACAGCAGGCCCAGAAGCTGCCGAGGAGGCCAGCTGGCTGGGCTGAACAACAGCCGCCTGCAGAACCCACGCCTCTCCTCCCAGCTCACTAACATCGCTTGAAGCCCTGCTCACACTCATGCAAAGAAGCCAGAACTCCTGGGAGTCGATCAAAGTTGGCCTCAGCCCCGGCCCCATGTGCCTTCAGACACTCAGAGGTACCCGTTGGGAAGAGGCCCGCGGCCACTCCGGTGGCGGTGATGTGTGGCCGGGGCATGGGCCTCCCCTGAGGGTCAGCTGCCTGGCGGCCACCTCTTCAAAGTTCATTTCAAAAAATGTCAGATGTTCCTCATTTTGGAGGAAGTGAGGAGGAACCCACGGCAGACCAGCCAGGGGAGGGATTCAGGAGTCCGGAATAGCCACTGCCCATTCTTCAAAACCAGCCAGTTTTTCCCAACCCTCCTACCCTTGGCCTGACCAAGGTCCCCAGCCCTGTGGGCATGGCTCTCCCTATGGTGCAGGGCAAGGGGCAGGAAGTGTGGGGAGAAGGCAGAGTGTGGAGGGAGAAGGAGGGGTTCCCCCTCCACCTGTCCTTCTAGGTGACACAGGGCGAGATGCCCGTGCCCCAGCCAAGCCTGAGAGAGTCCGCGGCCCCTTGCTGGTGCTGACTGCCTGAGGGAGAGCGCAGGGTGCAGAGGCGGGCTTGGAGAGCCGGAGGGCAGTGGCACCCTCCCTTCCTCTCTCCAAACTCCCCAGCCACACCCCAGTCACTTAAGGCTGCTCTTGGCAGGGTCACCCGACACAGGGACAGGCCGGTGTAGGAGTAAAAGTGGTATAACTTGTCTGTCAGCTCCATTAACACCTGAGCACACCACGAAGATATACATACAGGGGATGCACAGGACACGGACACACACACACACACACACACACGTGCATACACAAGGCAGATGTGCACACACACACGCGTGGCAGTCCCGTGCCCTCTGCAGAAGATGTGCGGGGATACGCAGAGGTACAGAAATCCCAGTAGTGAGTTCAAAGGAATCCATGCAGTGGGGTGGGGCTCACCCCAGAGCATTACCCAAGCTCAGAGCACACCCCACCCCTTCACCTCTTCATATACTCACTTCTCCTAGAAACAAGCCGTCCCTAAGCCTCGAAGGCCCTGTGCTTAGTGAGGAAGCTGATGGGGGCTGCCTGCAACTGCCAGGCTCAGTTTGGGGGTGGCTTCTTGCAGCTGGGCCCTGGGGGACAGGGACCATCACAGAGGCAGACCCTCCGGTGGGTCCTAGGCTGTTTGTCCCAAGGACACTGTCAGACTATGAGGACGACGTACCCTGGCTCCGGTGCCTCCGTGCAGCCCCGACTGGGCCTGGGGCACCTGGCTCCTGGCCTTCAGTTTTCTTTCTACACGACGAGAGATAGTTGACTTCCCTGAAGTCTCCAAATTTAACCAAACCAAGGGGTTAACTTCCACCCTACCAGAAAGATCCTGGTCCTATGTGTTGTGTGTGCTAAGTCACCTCAGTTGTGTCCAGCTTTACAACTCTATGAACTGTAGCCCACCAGGCTCCTCTATCCATGGGATCCTCAGGCAAGAATACTGGAGTGGGTTGCCATGCCCTCCTCCAGGGGATCTTCTTTACTTAGGCATCGAACCTGTGTTTCTTACATCTCCTGCTTTCGCAGGCAGGTTCTTTACCACTAGTGCCACCTGGGAAGCCCTCTTGGTTCTATAGACCTTCCAAATCCCAAGGGGGAAACAGAACCCAGATTCCTTCAGGGTAGCACCCAAGCAGCAGATGGCCCTGGGGAGAAGCCAGAAAGGGCAGGGGAGCGCCATCAATAGGAACATCACACACAGCGGAGGTTTAACACGACCAGAGCGTCAGTCATCTGGATGAAAATGAGTAAGTCTGGCCAAATACGGTTTACACACGTCAGCTACAAGAAAACAGAAAGCCCCCAGGAAACCCTTGCTTCCAAGCTGTATCGCTGAGCTAGTTGCTTTGAGGAAACACTGGTAAACTGAGTCAGTTACGTGAAGTTTGTCTGCACAGGAACCCAAAGGACAGCCTCACACACAAGGAGGCCTGGGGAGAAGCTGGCCTCTTACTGAATTGGTGCCCATGGACCAGAGGGAACCACCTGGAGGCTGACTCCCAGAGGACACGCCTGCACTGAGACACCCTCTCCCACCTCTCAGACACGCACGGCCCCGGTCCATGCAGGGCCCCAGATCATCACTTTGACCTCAGTGATCCTTCTCTGGGAGATCCTTCCTTCTCAAAGCAGGTAAGCCCAGGCCCTCCCAAAAGCACCCAGGGGCTGAGCAACTTCTTTATCCAAAAGCACTTTAAATACCGTATGACATCACGTATATGTGGAATCTACAGAGAAATGGTACAAATGAACTCACAAAACAGAATCAGACCCACAGACTTAGACAATAAACTTATAGCTGCTGGTGGGGAAGGATGGGGGTGAGGCACACTTAGGGATGGACATGTACACACTGCTGTATTTAAAACAGATAACCAAGGACCAAGTACAGCGCAGGGCACTCTGCTCAATGTTATGTGGCAGCCTGGATGGGAGGGGAGTTTGGGGGAGAATGGATCAATGCGTGTGTATGGGTGAGCTGCTCTGCTGTGCACCCAAAATGATCACAACACTTCATCATGCCAAGTTGCTCAGTCGTGTCCAGTTCTTTGTGACCCTATGGACAGTAGCCCGCCAGGCTCCTCTGTCCATAGGATTCTCCAGGCAAGAATACTGAAGTGGGTCGCCATTTTCTGTTCCATGGGCTACCCGACCTAGGGATCAAATTTGTGTCTCCTGCATTGGCAGGTGGGTTCTTTACCCACTGAACCACCTGGGAAGCCCTAGGCAGGAATCTTACCAGCTTATAATTACAAACAATGGCTGTGATTGGCTTTCTCATAAGCTGGTGACACTTCTGAAGTCAAGGGCCTCCCGCAGAAGAAGCCCAGGCAATCAACCCTTGTAGCCTTAAAGAAACGAGCACATTAGAAGACAAGGGGGCCTGCAGGCAAAGGCTGGTCTGAGGGCGGAGGGCATGCAGAGGGAGGGTGCTTTCCAGGAGAGGGGTGGGAGGCCCAGAGTCGGGTGGAAGAAGAGAGTTCAGACAGGGAGATTTACAACTGCATTCATTCACTGGTTCACTCACTCCATCATCTAGTGCCAAACACAGCACGCGATGCTGGGACACCAGCTGTGCCCACAGTCTAGCTGGGGAGACAGACAAGGCAAAGGACAACTGCAAAGGCAGGGAATCAGAGAGGAGAGAGAGTCATGCCATGGGCATCTGAGCACCCAGCCTCTCCAGGAAGGAGCTTCCCAGGGGGAGGAGGAGCTGGGCCAAGGCCCCAGGCAGAGACAGGATGGGGGAGGTGGGAAGGAGGCTGGCAGAAGTGTTTATCTGCAGCGCTGGAGAAGGGCTGTGACCTGGCAGTCTTGGGCAGGAAATCTCCTAGACAAGAGGGAGTGGGGGCCTGGGGGAGGGGGCCCAGAGCTGAGAAGGGCCTGTCCCCCTTTCCTCCAGGCTGGGTTGCCTTGGGCCAGCCTCACTCTGGCCTTAGTTTCCCCTCTGCACCCCAGGGAGAGAGAAGGCAGAGACTTTGAGCTCTGGGGATAAAAGCTCAGTGAGCCCTGACCACCACTCCCCGTAAAACAGGGCGGATGATGCCACTGCTTCTTTTGGCTGGTGAGGAGCCTGATCACCTTTGAAGATGAAACACGCTGGGGCCTAATGAGGAGTCAGTCAGCTGAGTGGGGAGTGGGGCCAGGCCGCGGGAGTCTAGTCACCTGTCCCACCGAGCCCCTCCCAGTCAGATCAGTCCTCGGCCCAGGGAACAGGAGGCTTTGCATTGCTGTGCAGACCCCCGTGTCCCCCCACCAGCCCTGCCCCTCCTCTGGTGTAGGCTCCCCATCTCTTGGGCTGGGCTCAAGCTGCACCAGAGGCATGCAAGAGCTGCCCTGGCCTCCCTAGATCAGCACATCCTCCATGTGTGGGGCCCCTGGCTAAGACATGCCTGCCTCCCGTGTTTCCCAGCCACACAGCCATTTTCAATATGGCAGCTGACCAAGGGGACACTTCACAGCACTCTTCACACGCCTGAGTGTGTTAGATGTTCAGTTGTGTCCAACACTCTGCGACCCCATGGACTGTAGCCTGCCAGGCTCCTCTGTCCATGGGATTCTCCAGGCAAGAATAATGGAGTGGGTAGCTGTTCCTTTCTTCAAGGGATCTTCCTGACCCAGGGATTGAACCCAGGTCTCCTGCATTGCAGGCAGACTGTTTACCATCTAAGACACCAGGATTACATGCATGAAAACAATCCTCAAGTATAAAAGGATACCCTGAGCCCACTACTCCCCTGTCTTCCCTGGCTTTTGAAGGGACATCTCCCACAAGACAGGCTCTGGAATGCAATGAGCCAAATGGCGCCCTCTGGCCAGGCAATGACACGACCTCTGCGAGGCAGGTGAGGTCCAGGGGTGGCCCCAAGATGCCTTGGCCAGACCAGACACAAGCCTCACTCTCCTTTCTCAATCTCCCCTTCTTCCTGTCACTTCTTCCCTTTCTCTAGGGCCCGGGGCCTGCCCACTTGTGCTCAGACGTCCCATCCCCAAGGGCTGACCCCACCTGTGCTCTCGAGCCCCCCCCTACCCCCGGCCCCAAACAACCAGACTCAGTCTCCGCAACAGGCTCCAGATTCAGGGGAAGGGACTGGAAAGAAGACAGGCTCTCCTTGGAGGCAGCAGCCTCACGTCAGGCTCAGCTGAGAACCTTCCCTCCGTGTTCCAGGAGAAGAGTGTACACCTGGGGGTGATCACATCTTCTTAATAGTTCATTTGTGTTCATTAAGTAATTAATTACTTATCTGATCTGCAGAATGATGCCCAAAGGCTGGCCTCCTGATAGTTAACATCCAACCTCCAGGAGAGCTTTTGGAATTAACCACCTTCCGAAATTAGGAAGATGCCTATCTGTATTCTTCATCCCCTATTCCCCAGGGATGGAGGGGTGGGGCTCATTGAGGGAGCCCGGCTTGGGAATCCCAGCCTGAAGGCCTTACACAACCACCCCGGCTTGACACTCACCCCAGAGGCCACAGGCCTGCAGGGTCTGGGGCCCCTCGTGGCTCTTGATTCCCTGTAAGCGTGATTTTCAGGCAAGGTGAGTGAGGTCTGGGAAGCCACTTCAGAAGAACTGGGAAAGCGTAGGACTCAGCCTCAATGAGGAACACAGGAGATAGGAACAGGGGGCTGGACTCAGCTCTGATCGCCAGAACAGGCGGCTTCTTGCCTGGGAATGCTCCACGTGCTGCTTCTCTACAGCACTCCTTTCCATTCCACCCCCCTCACCAGCAGTTCAGTTCCTGTGTCCTCTCTAACAAAGCCACCCAGGCTGCAAAGGACTCAGCAAAACCCACAGGCCTGTGTGCCTGTGCCCGCAGCGCTCCACCTCTGTGAGGGGCACCAGAGACAGGCTCTGCGGAGGCGGGTGGGAGTGGCTGGCCAGGCTTGGCGGCAGGGATTTGGGGAATGGCAGCCTTAAGCCCCCAAGGCTGTGCAGTGTGGACAGCCCTGCCATCCCTGGGGTGACGCCTTGGTGGAGGCGGGCAAGGGCTGGGTGCTCACCTTGTGGTCGAGCTGGTCACTGGCTTTTGGCTGTTGCTCCTGGCCAGGCAGCACTGTCTCAGGGCCCAGGTACTGCCTCAGGGATGATGGCCTCATGAAGCTCAGGAGCTGGCACAGGGAAGACAGCTGGGGAGGAGAGGGGGGGCCGTCACTCACGAGTGCTTGAGGCACTTTGGGGATGCATGGCTGGGATCCTCCGGCTGGCAGGACTATGGGCTCTGGAGCCAGACGGCTGGCTCCATGACCTGGGGGCACCCCTCCCTTGGGAGCCATGGGGCCTCTTGGAGCCTGTCCCCATCTGTGAAATGGAGACAAGCTCACCCATTCTTCCTGGGACAGGAGGCTCACATGCTCACAGGGCCTGGCACAGGGCGAGCATCCTTGAGACCAGGGGTCCCCCCAACCTCTGGGATCTAATGTCTGATGATCTGAGGTGGGGCTGATATAATAATAATAGAAATAAAGTGCACAATAAATGTAATGCATTCAAATCATCCCCAAACCACCCCCCACCCACCAATCCAACCAGTCTGTGGAAAAACTGTCTTCCACAGAACTGGTCCCTGGTGCCAAAAAGGTTGGGGACTGCTGCTTTAGACAAGTGAATGAGGACTTACGGAGCCTTAATCCACATCCCGGGACTGAGCAGACACTCAGCGTTTAGAAGAAACAGGATCAGAAAGAGGGTCTTCTCTGCCACCGGACAAGACTCTCCCAACTCTGAGCTGCTGCTGCTCAAGCCCGCTGGCCCTCTCTTTTCATTTAACTGGTTACTATGGGGGTTGTTAATCCTAAAGGAAGTCAACTCAATATTCACTGGAAAGACTAGTGCTGAAGCTGAAGCACCAAGACTTTGGCCTCCTGATGCAAAGAGCTGACTGAATGGAAAAAGAGCCTGATGCTGGGAAAGACTGAAGGTGAGAGAAGGGGACGACGGAGGATGAGACGGTTGGACGGCATCACCAACTCGATGGACATGAGACGGAGTAAGCTCTGGCAGCTGGTGATGGACAGGGAGGCCTGGCGTGCCGCGGTCTATGGGGTCACTAAGAGTCAGATACGACTTAGAAACTGAACAACAACACAGGGCTTTCCAATGCTCCTGAAAGAGAGGCTGAGAACTGCCCCAGCCCATCTCTGAATGCGAATGATGACCGCACTCATCACATCCTACCCCACCCTCCACCTTTTTCCTTCCAAAGAGTTTAAAAGCAAATCCAAACCTCATCTCGTTTTACCCACAAAGACCTTCTAACAGAAAAGGAGAAGGACTCTTTCCCCCTTATAAAGTAATCACGTTACTCTCCTGCCCAACACAACAAGCCCGCCTTATAGGCTCCAACACCTGTGCTCGGCTCTCTCTGACTGTCTCACCAATGTCCTTACCCAGGTGGTTTGTTGGAATGGGATTCCCCAGGAGGGCCACACATTGCCCTTTGGTTATTATGACACTTGACCTGCTAGCCGCCCTGCCCTGCTCTGCACCTAAACTGCCCTCTGTGAACATGGGGACACCCCCTCGTAAGTCAGGGGTCTGCAGCGTGCCACCCTTCCTGCCCAGCCCTTGCACCAGGTCTGGGCAGTCTCGACTGGGCCCCAGCAAGGACAACCAGCTTCCCCAGGGATGACTGAAGGCTGCGGCTCCAGAAGGCAGGCAGGCTCTAAGTCTTGGGTCCCTCTGAGGCTGCCTATAGCCCTGGGGAGGGAGGACCCAGAACGAAGGTGAGGGGCCAGGGAAGTTCACGGAGGCGCCATCTCTTCAGATGTAGCAGGTGTAGGCTGGCCCAAAGGGCGAGGGCTAAGCCCTGGGCCAGCTCCCACCTGATCACAGCCCTGCCCAGCACACCTGGCTTCCTCCCCAGCTCAGCCGCAGACACCTGCTCAGCACCTCGGCCAGTCACGGGCTTAGACAGCCCACAGGAGCAGCTGGGCCGGGTGAGGGCTAGGAGTCAGGCCCGGGGCCCTTGGCTGCTGGAAGGCGGCCAGGGCTTCTTGGCTGAGCATCTGATCCCTTCAGAAAGGGAGAGCAGGCGGCAGGGAGACAGAGAGCGGGAAGGTTCTGGGCGAAGACAGGCACCATCTGGATTCTCACCAAAACCAGGGCTGTGCTGCCTTGCTCAGGCCTTCCAAGTCAGCGGATAGTTTCCAAAACAGTCCTGCCTGCTCTGGGCCCACAGCTGTGCACGCACAGAGCGAGCTCGGCAGCCCGCAGCCCTCCGGCAGGCAGCCCCGCCCCGGCTGGGACCCTGGGCGGGGGGTGGTGGCAGGCAGGGGCGCACAGGGCAGCCGGCTGGCTGCTCCCAAGTTTTTCCTCTCACTCCATGAAGACAGCTTCGCTCTGCTCAGCGTGGCAAGCTGCTGCCTTCTGATTGCTTATTCGCTTTTGTTTCCAGCTCTGGCAGCCCCAGCCGTTCCCTCTCCAGCAGACACACCCTTCTCTGGGATGAGGACTTATTTGGGCCGCGCGGGTCCCCGGCAGGGCCAGGCTCTGACCAGCACGTATCCCCACGCCACCCCTACCGCTGGGAGCTGTCTCTGCAAACACTCAGCCCTTCAGGATAGATGTCCCCGGGCAAGAAGCAAACTATCACCCAAAAAGGCAGGCCTCCACTGGCCTCAGCCGCTTGTCTGGCCAGAGGCGGCAGACAGTTCCTGGCCAGGCAACTGTCCACACTGGGGTCACTCCTGCGCTCAGACCCCGGCAGCTGCTTCTGTTAGCTCAGTGGAGAAGGCCAGGATCTGAACACATTATTGACCAGAGACGTAGTCATACGTCTGTTGATACTCGACCTTTATGAGCTGCAGAAGTTTCAATATTCACTTATCAGAAACTATGGCCACAGGAAATAGTTTCTGCAAAAATCCTCTAGTCGGTAATGTAAGTGTCTGCAAGGCCCAAGGTGCCCCTGCTGTTTCCTGGAGCCTGTGCCCTGCCTGGACCTTCTGACCCGACCCTGCATGGCTGCCCCTACCTTCTTCCAGCCTTCTGCTGCCTCCCCCTCCCGTCTATCCTGTGGGCCGACAGCACCTGCTCGAGCTAATCCCCTTCGGGCATGACTTTTGTTTCCCAAGCAGTTAGCACCTTCTGACACTGGACAGGAGGCAGTGATCAAGACCATCCCCAAGAAAAAGAAATGCAAAAAGGCAAAATGGCTGTTTGAGGAGGCCTTACAAATAGCTGTGAAAAAACAAAGGAGAAAAGGAAAGATATACCCATCTGAATGTAGAGAGTTCCAAAGAACAGCAAAGAGAGACAAGAAAGCCTAAGTGATCAACCCAAAGAAATAGAGGAAAACAACAGAATGGGAAAGACTAGAGGTGTCTTTAAGAAAATTAGATACCGAAGGAACATTTCATGCAAAGATGGGCACAATAAAGGACAGAAATGGTAGGGACCTAACAGAAGCGTAAGATATTAAGAAGAGGTGGCAAGAATACACAGAAGAACTGTACAAAAAAGATAATCATGATGGTGTGATCACTCACCTAGAGCCAGACATTCTGGAAAGTGAAGTCAAGTGGGCCTTAGGAAGCATCACTACAAACAAAGCTAGTGGAGGTGATGGAATTTCAATTGAGCTATTTCAAATCCTAAAAGATGATGCTGTGAAAGTGCTGCACTCAATATGCCAGCAAATTTGGAAAACTCAGCAGTGGCCACAGGACTGGAAAAGGTTAGTTTTCATTCTAACCCCAAAGAAAGGCAATGCCAAAGAATGCTCAAACTACCGCACAATTGTACTCATCTCACACGCTAGTAAAGTAATGCTCAAAATTCTCCAAGCCAGGCTTCAGCAGTACGTGAACCGTGAACTTCCACATGTTCAAGCTGGATTTAGAAAAGGCAGAGGAACCAGAGATCAAATTGCCAATATCCTCTGGGTCATCAAAAAAGCAAGAGAATTTCAGAAAAACATCTATTTCTGCTTTATTGACTATGCCAAAGCCTTTGACTGTGTGGTCACTACTAACTGTGGAAAATTCTTAAAGAGATGAGAATAACAGACCACCTGACCTGCCTCCTGAGAAATCTGTATGCAGGTCAAGAAGCAACAGTTAGAGCTGGACATGCAACAACAGACTGGTTCCAAATAGGAAAAGGAGTACATCAAGGCTGTATATTGTCACCCTGCTTATTTAACTTATATGCAGAGTACATCATGAGAAACTCTGGACTGGATGAAACACAAGCTGGAATCAAGATAGGCAGGAGAAATATCAATAACCTCAGACATGCAGATGACACCACCCTTATGGCAGAAAGTGAAGAAGAACTAAAGAGCCTCTTGATGAAAGTGAAAGAGAAGAATGAAAAAGGTGGCTTAAAACTCAACATTCAGAAAACTAACATTATGGCATCTGGTCCCATCACTTCATGGCAAACAGATGGGGAAATAATGAAAACAGTAAGAGAATTTATTTTTAGGGGTCTCCAAAATCACTGCAGCCATGAAATTAAAAGACACTTGCTCCTTGGAAGAAAAGTTATGACCAACTTAGACAGTATATTAAAAAGCAGAGGCATTACTTTGCCAACAAAGATCCATTTAGTCAAAACTATGGTTTTTCCAGTGGTCATGTATGGATGTGAGAGTTGGACTATAAAGAAAGCTGAGCACCAAAGAATTGATGCTTTTGCACTGTGGTGTTGGAGAAGACTCTTGAGAGTCCCTTGGACTGCAAGGAGATCCAACCAGTCCATCCTAAAGGAAACCAGTCCTGAATATTCATCAGAAGAACTCATGCTGAAGCTGAAACTCCAATACTTTGACCACCTGATATGAAAAACTGACTCATTTGAAAAGACCCTGCTGCTGGGAAAGACTGAAGGTGAGAGCAGAAGGGGACGACAGAGGATGACATGGTTGGATGGCATCACCGACTCAGTGGACATGAGTTTGAGTAAGCTCTGGGAGTTGGTGATGGACAGGGAAGCCTGGCGTGCTTGCAGTCCATGGGGTTGCAACGAGTCAGACACAACTGAGCGACTGAACTGAACTAGTGCCTTCTGATATGTGATGCCATTTACTTGTTTGTTATGTTTATTATTATCTGTTTGCCCCCCTCCGACTAGGATGTCAGCTCCACGAGGGCAGGTTGGTTCTTGCACTGTCCCCAGAGCCTAGTAAAGCAATGGCACCTCACACAGCTGTGCCCTCTTATCCAAAGCTTCACTTTCCATGGTTTTAGATACCCGTGGTCAACCAAGATCTGAAAATGTTAAATGGAAAATTCCAGAAATAAACAATTTGTGGGACTTCCCTGGTGGTCCAGTGGCTAAGATGGGGTTCTCAATGCAAGGGGCATGGGGTTCGCTCCTAGGTCAGGGAACTAGATCCCATATGCCACAACTAAGAGTCTGCATGCTGCAACTATGACCCGGTACAGTCAGGAGCCCACAAGCAGCTTGAACTGTGTCTCCCGTGGATAGCAGGGGCTACTATATGTGCTTAATAAGTATTTGATAAGTGAATGAATAAATGAATAGCAGGTCAGGTCTGCAGCTGATCTTTCCACAGTAGATGCAACTCTTTGTCCGCCTTGATTTCAGCCATTCGAAGCCTATATTTTCCAAACTCCAGACTGGAAGGCATGGCTTGACAAAGAGGCTTATGGTGTTGCAAGAGGTGACCTGGGATAAGAAAGAAACTCCTGATTTCTCTCCAAACCTGTTTTGCCTGTGTCTTGCCTATCTTAGTAAAGATGGCTTCTCCATCCTGCCAACTGCACAGGTTCTGGAGCCCTCCACGTCCCCTTTCTCTTACATTCTACTTCCCACTGGCTGTACTTGGGAAACGCACCAAGAACCTAACCACTGCTCACCACCTCTGTCACCATCTCCCCAGGCCACACCGCCAAAAGCTCTTACCAGGATTACTGCGACTGTCTCCTCTACCCCACACTGGGGGAGCTAGTGGTAAAGAACCCACCTGCCAACGCGAGAGACAAAAGAGATGCAGGTTCAATCCCTGGGTCCGGGAGACCCCCTGGAGGTGAGAATGGCAACTCACTCAGGATTCTTGCCTGGAGAATTCCATGGACAGAGGAGCCTGGCGGGCTACAGCGCATGTAGTGACATGGAGTTGGACACGACTGAAGCGACTCAGCATGCATGCACCCCACCCCTAACAGTCTAGTCTCAATGCAGCATCCAGTGTAATTATAAGAGATTTTTATAACTCAAGTTATGTCTCTCCCGTTATCAAAACCTTCCAGCAGCTCTCCACTTTGGCATGGAAGTCAAGCTCCCACCTGAGTCTCCAGCTACCCGGCTGACCTCAGCTCCTCTTACTACACCCTCAGCCCCTGCTCCAGCCCACTGGCCCTTCTTTCTCTCCAACCTAAGAGGCCTTTGTCTGCCCCAGCGCCTTTACACATGCCGTTCCCTCTGCCTGGAATGTTTTCCCCTGAGAAACTTGGGTGACTTCTTCACGTCTGTGCTCAGATGTCCCCTTCACTACTATAAAGCAGCGTCTTCTCCCAACACTCCCTTCTCCTCTTTATCTGGCTTTATTTTTCTCCACAGTGCTTAGCAGCATCTGGCATGCCAAAGACGGGCTCCTCTCTTGGGGCCTGTGTCTGTCTCCCACTGGGTTCCAGGAGGGAGGGACTGAGCTCTGGTCAGGGCTGTGTCTTCCATGCCCTGAGCTGTGTCTGGAGCATACTGGGGCCTGGGGCCCAAACCCTGCTGTCTCTGGGATATTCTCAGGATTCGCAGGAACAACAGGCAAGAAGCAGTTTGATCCTAAGACTCTCCTGGAAGATGCAAGCCTGGGGGTTGTTGCATTCCAAACACCTACAGAAGTCCCGTCCCCCAGATTCAGTTCTCCAGCACCTGCTTCTGCTCCTGGGGCCTTAGGCTGCAGCCTCAGACAGAAACACAACCCATCCAGGCACTGGGGGCTCCTCCTGCCCAGCAATGCCCCAAAAGCCCCTGCCTGGGCACTCACCCCAGATCCTCTCCTCTAGTGAGCTAGTTCTCACCCCTTGAACTGCCCTTCATGGTGAATCAACTGCTAAGGTTTATCAAGCAAGTAAGACAGAGATTCGATCCCTGGGTTGGGAAGATCCCTCGGAGGAGGAGGTGGCAACCCACTCCAGTATTCTTGCCTGGGAAATCCCATGGACAGAGAAGCCTGGAGGTCTACAGTCCATGGAGGTCACAAGAGAGTCAGACATGATTTAGAGACTAAATCAAGCATAAGTCAAGCCCATATATCTGGATGAAGGAAGTGGGAGGGCTGGCCTTTGTCCTCCTGTCTGCTGTCCGGGACCAAAGTTCAAGGCACCAGCTGGGCACATCGGCATGAAGCAGCAGGTATGGTTCAGGCTGTCCCCACAATGGGAGCTGAGGAGGAAGGGGCTGGGCAAGCAAAGACGGCACCCTGCAGGGGTCCAGGGTGCAGACTCTGGAATCAGGGCACCTGGGTTTTGTATCTGAGCTTCATGGTTCTCCCACCTCGTGACTCTGAGAAATTTCCTAGCTGTACCTGCCTCTGTTTCCCTGTCTGTAAACGTGGATGGCATCGCTGACTCAATGGACATGAATTTGAGCAAAGTCCAGTAGATGGTGAAAGGTAGGGAAACCTGGTGTGCCTCAGTCCATGGGGCTGCAAAGAGGGGGACATGACAAGCAACTGAACAACAAAACGGGGACAACAGAAGCAGTCCTGACCACCCGGGACTGTTGCGCGAGGATAGTCCTGGACAGTGCTCTGGGGCTCCGCTGTGCTCTGAGGCACGTTAGAGCCACCACTCTGGTTGGGATGTGATGGGTGGAAAGGAAGAAGTGCCCTGGGCACAAAGCTGTGAGCAGATGGCAGCCAGCCTGGCCTGTGAGGAGGGCCTGGGCAGCCCTGGCAGCCAGGGCTTCGAGGAGAAGTGGGGAAAGGGGGCATGTGGGCGGGACGTGGGTGGCTGTGGGCTGGAGGTGACCCTTTGAAGGTGTGTCTCCTAAGGAATCGTCTGACAGGCCTGACTGGAAAGGGGAGCGCTTGCAGCCTGGAGACCTGGGAGGAGGCCGCGCAGCAGCCCTGGGCTTGCAGTGAGGGGAGACGGGAAGCGCCCGGGAAGGATGGCTGAGGCAGGCCCCAGCCGGTCTGCCCTCCCTTCTGTCTGGCGTGGGTCTGCCCGGGCTGCACTGCCCGCCTGCTGATGGTCTCTGCTCCTCTGCACAAGCACTGACTCATCCTTCAAGACCTGCTTCAGGACGTCTCTAGAAGACACTTGGCCGCCTGGGTCAGAATTAGTCATTGTGTCCTCAGCCTGGCTCGCTCAAGGCCTCTCCTTTGAGGTCATCTCCGGGTGCGGAGCCTGCACACAAGAGGTGCACCACTGGGGTTTCATGAATGCACAGTGGGCATGCAGGCAGAGGGTGGCTGGTGTGGCAGGACAGCCTTGGAGGTGGGACCCACAAGGGCAGGGCTGGGCCTGGCCAGACAGGCAGGGAGCTCCCAGGCCAGCTCTCCCTGGGGGAGGCATGTCTGCCGCCCCCACCAGCCCTGCTCACCTGCCTCCCCTGTGGGTCCCCTCCAGGCCCAGACTCCCCACACATACCACTCTCCTCACCCTCTCCAGCCTTCATCACACTCCCGACACCCTCCCCTGCATAAGCTCCAGCCAAAAAACAAATCAAAACAAAACCCCAAGCCTTGACCTGACCCTGAAGCTCTAGCCAGCCTGTGTTTTCCTGGTCGCTGCTAAGCGCTGCCAGAAGGTGGCTACTCCCACCCACCACCTGCGGCGGGTCCTGCCTTTTCCTCGACGCTCTGGTGTCTCACCTGCTCTCGCTTCTCTGCAGAGTTCAGAGGTTGCCCTGCAATGCCTGCCTATGAGCTGCCCCTGTCGCCCGGGGCCTCCTGCCTGGGACCACTGGTCTCGCTCCCACTGCATCTCTGCCTGCCCTGCCCCTGTCTGGTCCCCCTGTCCTCTTTCTCGTGGAGAGGCTGTGTCATCAGGCCCTGTGTGCAGGCCACTCCTCAACTCCTCACTGTCCTTCCCAAGCTCTCTGCCTGGGGAACCATCCCTTGAACACCCTGGAACCCAGCCCTGGGTTCCCTCAGCCCACGAGTGTGTGCTGAGGTCCTGTGTGTGCCAGGTACTGTGCTAAGAGCTGACGAGCAAGAGTGAGCACAAACCATTTGGTCCTTGCACTCAGGGAGCTGCTGCTGGGTGTGTGTGTGTGTCTCTGTGTGTGTGACATAGACCCTGAACAAATTAAAAAAAAATTCAGGAGGTGAGCATCACTGTGTGCTTAGTCACTCAGTCATGTCAGATTCTCTGCGACCCCAGGAACTGTAGCCCACCAGGCTCCTCTGTCCATGGGATTCTCCAGGCTAGAATTCTGGAGCGGGTTGCCTTTCCCTTCTCCAGGGGATCTTCCCAACCCAGGGATCGAACCCAGGTCTCCTGCAGGTGAATCCTTTACCAGCTGAGCTACCAGGGAAGCCTAGTGAGCACCATGAGTACTTTTAAACAGGGTGCTAATGCCAGAGCACTTTGGGTTGGGTGATCAGGAAAGGCTTCCTGGAGGAGGTGACATTTCAACTGGAACTGGAGTGACCAGAAGCTCCTGCCAAACTTTTAAGTCTTGAGGGAAAAGCATGAAAGGCAGAGGGGGCAGCCGGGGCAAAGCCAGGGCCCACTTGGATGAGGCCACCCAACTAGTCACCTTTCTGAGCTCCTGCACCATTCCTTTGGTCTCTCAGGCCACCGCACCCCAAGAGGGTCCAGAACATTCTCTCAGCACTCTGGTCAAGGGGTGATGCCTCCTTGCCTTGTGCACCTCCAGGGACTATAGACTCAGCCCTTCCCTGGGACTGCCTCATCTGGCTCATGAGGTGGAGTTAGATGGCTCAGCTGTCCCCAGCAAGTCTTATGGGTTCCAGGGAGACTACTGGGGGTTGGAGGCAGGTAAGAGTATTCTCAACTTCCCCCCAGTCCCGCCAGTCTCCCCCCAGCCCCGCATCCTGGGCTGGTTGTGACCCACACTACCTCCAGGGCCCCTAAACTACTGCTCTCTGAGCTGAAGGAGGTGGCAATCAGAGCTTTCTAGAGAGAAGAGGGAAGAGGAAAGAAGACCCTTCCTCCCGTGCTGCCCCCAGCATGCCTGACATGGGGCAGGAGGGTGAGGCGACTGAGAGCGCGGTGTTCATAGCCGTGTTTGTTTTCACCTTTGTTGTTCTTCCACCTGTAAAATGTCACAGACGCAGGGGCTGGGGAGGAGGGAATGGGAGTTGGAGTTCCGCAGAGTTTCTGTTTGGGAGATGGATGGTGGTCCTTCAGAATGGTTAGAGCTCTGTACTTAAAACTGCTAAGATGGGGACTTCCCTGGTGCTAAGTGGCTAAGACTCCAAGCTCCTAAGGCAGAGGGCCTGCTTTTAATCCCTGGTCAGGGAACTAGATCCTGCATGCTGCAATTAAAGATCCTGCATGCAGCTGCTGCGGGGAAGGGACAGTTAGGGAGTTTGGGATGAACCTGTACACCGTGCTGTATTTAAAATGCATACCCAGTAAGGACCCACTGTGTAGCACATGGAACTCCGCTTAAACTCCAGGTGTGGTGACCTGGACAGGACGGGGCTTTGGGGGAGAATGGGTACATCTGTATGTGTGGCTGAGTCCCTCTGCTGTTCCCCTGAAACTACCACAACATTGTTAATCAGCTATACACCAATACAAAATAAAAAGTTTAAAGTTTGGAGAAAAAAAAAAAGAGTCCAGCATCCGCAACTAAGGCCCGGAGCAGCCAAATGAAGAAATATTCCTTGGCAGCCCAGATGGATAAAGAATCTGCCTGCAGTGCAGGAGACCTGGGTTTGATCCCTGGGTCAGGAAGATCTTCTGAAGAAGAGAATGGCAACCCACTCCAGTATTCTTGCCTGGAGAATTCCATGGAGAATTCCAGACTCCTCCATGGAGGAGTCTGGCAGGGCTACAGCCCTTGGCACACAAAGAGTTGGATACGACCGAGTAACTAACACACACACACACACACAAATTGTTAAGGTAGTGAAAAAAAAAAAAAAGTTAAAACAGTAAATTTTATGTACATTTTCCACAGCTTTAAAAGAAGCAATACCTGCTCCCAGTTCATTGCTTTGTCCTCAGTGGCTGGCACAGAGTAGGCGTGCAGAAAGTGACTGTTAGATGCAAGGAGGTGAGCAGGAAATGCAAACCCACCTTGACTCCGCTGGTCTGAGGCTCCCAACCTTCAGGAAAGGTGGCAGGAGGGGCTGGCCGGGTTCCCCCAGCCCCTAGAGGATGCTAAGGCAAACACTTACCTGGGCCTTCTCCTGCCAGAGAGGCAGCCTCTCTTGCTGGTTCAGCAGCCGCGCCATGACCAGGAGGCTGAGCTGGCCTCGAAGCTGCCTGTGGGAGAAGGGGCGAGAGAGACTGAGGGGATGCACCCTGCTGGGGGGGGGGGGGGGGGTTAAAGTCTGGGGGTGGGCAGGAAAGTGTAGGACACACACCGAAAGGTGAGCAGGCAAGAGCCCCTCTGTCTGGGGAATTTTAGCTTTCTCCTTTGGTTTCCAGCATTTATGATCTAGTTTAGAGGTCATAAAAAACATGCCAGATGGGAAAGTTTAAAAATAAGCAAAAAGAAAATAATTAATGAAAAAAAAAAGGTGGTGATTTCAGAGGCTAGTATAGTAGTGTTTTTCTTCTTAATTTCTTTTTTTTTTCTCTATAGGTCTGTGCTCCACAGAGATACCGTTCAACCACTTCTGTACAGACCATCGTCTTTTATTTTCTTTGCAGCGTTAAGATCTTTCAGCCCATAGAAGGTGGTAGGTGGGTGACCGGGGCTGGTGAGGCCACATTTTGTCGTTTTTTTTCCACCCAGTATCCAGTGACTTTTCTTTGGAGAATCCTCTCACTCCCACCCCCAGCCCAGATTCGAGCCCCGAGGCGGGCACATAAGCCGGGCCTGGCCCATCAGTCCCTGTGTTCAAGCCACTGGAAGGCGGCCTCGGGGTCTTGGCCAGGACCAGGAGAGTGCGTGCTCTTCCAGCAGGGCCACTAATCTGTTGGGAGGGTCTCCTACAGTTGCTGGTGGCCACCCTGCCTCTCTGTGGGGCTGGGGCAGGGTGAGGGAGGCTGGAGAATGGAGCAAGCAGAGGCAGAGCCCTCCCTGCCTGACCCTATGCGGTCAGTGGGTCGGCTAGCTCAGCCAATGAAGTTCCCTTTGATTCCTCAGCAAGTCTGAGCTGTGCTTCTAAGTCTATCGCCAGTCCTGATTCCCTCAGGGTGGAGCGGTACTGGCTCTCTTCTGGAATAAAGCCTTATAATGGGGATTTCAGATGCTAATGTTTATGGCTCTGATTTTTTTCTCTATTTTATTTTTTAAATTATGAAAACATGATAACACATTTACAGGAGACTCGGAAAATACAGAACAAAGTTACATATAGCTCCACAATATACTTAGAGAAGGAAATGGCAACCCACTCCAGCCTTCTTGCCTGGAGAATCCTGTGGACAGAGGAGCCTGGTGGGCTGCCGTCTGTGGGGTCGCACAGTCGGACGCTGAAGCAACTTAGCAGCAGCAGCAACCACTATATATTGGGGCTTCCCCGGTGGCTCAGTGGTAAAGAATCCGCCTGCAATGCAGGTGACCAGGGTTTGATGCCGGGGTCGGGAAGATCCCTGGAGAAGAAAATGGCAACCCTCTCCAGTATCCTTGCCTGGAGAATTCCACAGACAGAGGAGCCCGGCGGGCTACAGTCTGTGGGGTCGCAAAGAGTCGGACACGACTGAGCGACTAAACCACCACCACCACCCCTCTGCATTACAATTACTTTTTAGATAGACAGACTGAGATTTTTGATTGGAGTTTCAATATCAAATTCTCAAAAATTAATAGAATGGATATACAGAAAAGTAGAAGGATACAGCAGACCTGAAAAGCACCACAAACCAATTCAGTAGAATTAAGATTTATGTAAGTTTCACACGAGTAGGATACAAATTCTATTCAAGTTTCCATAGACTATTAACTAGGAGATATTGGAACATATCCAGAGACATAAAACAAGGTGCAAAATTTTCATGGTCTAAAGGTAGTAAAATCATAGAGTCTGTTCTCTTATCAGTGGAATTACATTAGAAATCAGTATCAAAAGATAAGTGAAAATAACCCACATATTTTCAAGCACAATGTGACATTTACCAAGATAAATCTTTGACTTAGTAGGGCTCCGGCTTTCATGGGTCCCTGAGGGCTGGGGTGAGTAAAAGGGAGAGAGAAGAGGGGAGGATCGACCAGAGGACGGGGCTGGGGGGGCAATGGCCAGGAAAGGCTGGAGGGGACGACGGGAGGCCGGGCGGGGGGTTACATCTTCCTCACATTTCTGGCCCCCATGGGCAGCAGAGGTCAGCCCCTGACATGGATTCTGATGGGGCCACAATCTCTAATTCCCACAGAAAGCTATCGCCAGGGGAAGCAAAGGTGAGGGCCTAGAGCCGGAGGAAATCGAAGGAACCTGGTGGAAAACACTTGGGTCAGAGCCAGCTCCGTAGGGGAGACGTGCCCTCGAATAGCAACACTGCTGGAGGGACCCCACGGGCGCTCCCAGCCCCATCCCGGAAGGACCCCACAAGGAACAGAAGGATGGCACACGGGGATGCAGACAGCCCTCGGAAACGACATTTTCCTAAAGAAGTACTTGGGGGAGGCAGGACTGAGCCTGGACCCCCCTCAGCAGGGCTGAAGGCACCGCTGCAACTCCCCCAGGGCCTGCGCCCACCCTGGCCTCATGTGGTGGGGGTGGGGAGCTCCTGGGTGGTGGGGAACGGGGTTGGGAATGGCCTCCTCCAACTTCCCATGGGGCTGAGCAGGTGGTACCTGAAGCAGGCACCTTGTTTATATTCTTCAAGAAAGTCAGAGGAATCAACAATGCAAGAAGCTCTTGATTTAAACAAACAAAAAACCAGCATCAGGCAGCAGTGTCCCATAGCAGAAGGGCAGACGTGGGAAAGAGCCGGGGACGCTCCCTTACAGCTGATGGGGACACAAATGCGTACCCCCACCTCGGTCACCTGCTGGGCAAGACCTGCTCAAGGTGAAGAGGTGTGTGTGCCCACCCCACAGCCCAGCATCCTCCTCCCTGGCACAGAGATACAACGTAGGGAAAAACAGAGGGGCAGACGTGCGGTGTCGGTCCACGAACGGACAGAGAGACGACTGCACTCCATCAGTACCACTCAACGACCACGGATGAGCCCAGACTCCACCCAGCAGCACAGGCGACCTCACAGCACTGTGTGGAAGAAGCCACTACAAAAGACTACATGTGTATGATTAAGTACAAAAACGGGGGTCCTGCTATCCTTGGTGGGGGGGCAGGTTGTTTGCCTTTCATTTCTTTTTGGGTTTTGTTTGGTCGCACCACATGGCTTGCAGAATCTTAGTTCCCCGACCAGGGACTGAACCTGTGCCCAGCAGTGAAAAGCGATGAGTCCCAACCACTGGACCGCCCGGGTGGGTGCTGGTTTCATAAGTGTCTGACTTGTGAACACTCGAGCACACACTTACAGTCGGTGTTCTGTTTGTATGCTGCAATTCAATGAAACGATTACTTAAAGAAGAAGTTCAGCTGGGTGGGGGTGGAGGTGGGGTAAAGATTGCCCAATTTAGCCAATAAAAACATAGGTGGTTGTTGTCCTTCAGTCGCTAAGTGGTGTCCAACTCTTTGCAACCCCATGGACTGGCAGCATGCCAGCCTCCCTGTCCCTCACTATCTCCGGGAGTTATAGGATGATATAGGATGCCCAGTTAAATTTGAATTTCCTATAGATAAGGAATAATACTATCCAATAGACGAGGAATAATTCCTTAGCATAAGTTCCTCCCATGTGATCTTTGCGTTGTATCTGGCCTCCCTGGGAGGGATCAGCCATCCTAGACTGGGAAGACCTGCCATTAGGGAGCGTGGTGCCCTCTCTGACCCCGGTTCCCTTTCTGCAGAGCGCGCCCGTGTTCCCACCGACCATCTGAGTCCTAGAGAGAGGCAATCGCATCTGGCCTCCGCCAAGAGACAGAAAACAGGAGCCCCTCATCCAGCACCCCCGTACCAGCCTCCTGCGGGTGAAGGGAGGCAGGGCCGCGCCCCACACGCGGAGCTCCACCCCGTCTCTCCCTGGGCTCCGCCCACTGCTTCCGCACGGTCAGCCAGAACCTGCTCTCCAGCTGTTCCCCCCCTCCCCCAGCCCAAGCCCGGCCCGGCAGCTGCTGGGCCGGAGCACAGTGGGAGGTAGACGGACCCTCCAGTCCCTCCAGCCCCTCCAGCCGCTACTGCAAAGAGAACTTGCAGCGGGAATCAGAAGTCCAGCATCTGGGCTTCATTAATCCAAACCCGAGCCTTCAGGAGCGCTCTTGCCCACGGCGGGAAGGGAGGGGCCGACCCTGGATGGGGGTGCAGGCAGAGCCAGGGCTGGTTACAGGAGGGAAAAGGCGGACCGGGAGGGTCAGGACAGAGCTGTTGTCCGGGGGTGAAAAATAAAGAGGAAAGCACTAGAAAGAGCACCGAGGGGGCGAATGGATGAAAGAAACCCACATCTGAGGGCCGCGATCCCTGCTTGCCCACTGCCTTTCATCCTCACGGCCTTTCTCTGCCTTCTGAACACAGTGCCCTGCCCTCTCAGTTCCTACTGGGACACACAGACAGGGAGACAGAACCGGTTTTTAATTTTACACTAAGAAGTTACTGGACAGAGGAGGAAAAGCCAAGACTCACCCCAAACACCACCCAAACTGCACAGGGCGCAAGCAGGGGTGGGGGTCGGGAGGTGGGTGGGAGTGGGGCGAGGCCTGCAGCCCAGCGGAGGTTGACCCCACCCGGGAGGCCTCCCGGGAACTCAAAACAGGCGGACAAAGGAGGACGCAGAAAGCCCTGGAACCTTCCCAGCTACTGTCATATAAGGCAACGGGCTCAGCCCACTGTGCTCACACCAAGGCAGGCCCCTGCATCTGCCTGCCCCCTCCACCCCCGCGGGCTGCTGCAAGACCAGGATGCTGGATCAGCACATGGAGGGGCCTAAGGTGCCGAGAGGCTTGGAAATGACTTTTCCAAACCGACAGCAGAGCTTGGTTGGACGTGGAGCGCAGGCGCTCAGTTTCCCAGCCTCCAGCCCCTCTCCGCTCAGCTCCTGCAAGGGGCGGCCTGCTGGGGCTCTGGGGTCAGCAAAGGCCCCAGGCCCGTGCAGGCCAGGAGGGTGCCAGGACCATCACACAGGTCAATGCAGCCCCTTTGGATGGGAACCGGGCCCTGTCGAAGCTGAAATGCCCAGAAAGGCCATCGGGCATCTGGCCAAAGGTGTGAACGGCCTTTTCCATGTCTCCAGGGCAGTTCAGGAAGCAGCCACAGCGGCCAGTTCTGCAGTGGAAACGCTGCCCCCAGTTCCGCGGTGGAAACGCTGCCCGACACTCTGCCCCAGGGCGTCAGTGGGCCTGCCCCTCTGGGCCGCTCACACCACCTCACCCGGCACTGCCTTCCCTCATGCCACCTGCCTCTCAGTCCTTCCCCTGGACTCTCCTGTCTTGCATGTGAGCACGCATTCCCCAGGCAGGTAGATGGGGTCCTGGGCTCAGAGGTGGGGTCACCTCCTCAGCTGTCTCTCCGGTCATCTCACACACGCTGGGGCACTCACAAATGTGGGCAAAGCACAGGGCAGACAGGAAGAGAAGGCGGCATGCAGGCAGCCTCAGACCCACGCGGAGGGCTCCCACCGGGCAACGCGAAGGAGCTGTCTGCGACTGCTGGCTTTGCCGTGACTGATGCCCACAAGTGCTGGCCGTGCCAGGGGAGCTAGATATGAGATAGAACACTGTACAGTCCCACTGGGACCCGAGTCTGAAGCCCAGCACAACAAATCTACAGGATGAAAGCTGCCGAAGTGGTTCTTTTCACAGAGGGAATACCTGGGAGGGGTCCAGGGACCCTCTAGGGGAGCAGGTGACTTTCTGGCTGGTGACGCAGTGGCGGCTGCATAGACACCTCTGCCGTGTCCTCTCCTGCATGGACACTGTAACCAGATAAGAAGGTGACTGCCACTTAGTGAACAAAGTTCAAGCAGACAGTCACATCCAGACTTCCATTCTCCTCTCTCCCTTCCTCCCTTCCTCTCTGGTATTAGGATGAAACCTAGACCCCTACACTTAAAACACCTGAAAAGTCACCTGGTCTCATGTCCTGGGACCCGCATACCCGTCCATTCAGTCAGGGCCTCCACATACTTGAAGAAAAGTCGCCAGGGACTTCCCTGGTGGTCCAGTGGCTAAGACTCTGCACTCCCAGCACAGGGGGACTGGGTTTGATCCCTGGTCAGGAAATTAGATTCCACATACTGCAACTAAGACCCAGCACAGCCAAAAAAAAAAAACCACCACCACACTTCGCACACTATCCCTCCCCTAGCGCAACTGCTGCCCTTCTCTGTCTTTTGGGATCTTTTTGCCATCCTAGGTGGGTTCTTCTGAAAGCCCTTGAGATTAGAGACATTCTCATCAAGCAAGGCGCTCAGAACTGAAGTCGACCCTTATTTTGGGGGGAGGCCCTCAACGCTACGCTCTTGACAGGTTTGAGCCCACACATCTGGCTGTCAAATCCCATTTCCTAGATCCTGTTCTTCATTGTGCAGCTCAATCTCTCTCTCCCGCTCAGCCCATCATTATAGTCTTTTGAGATATTTGGGGATCTTCGCTGTCAGCTGCATTCATGTTATGAATGAACCCAACCACTGTTCTGTTCATGGCCTCGTCCAAGACCTTGGGTCTGTGCCGGCCAACATGTCAGTGTAGACGGAGCTCTGGGTGGCTGCCCGGACCTGTCCTCCAGGCGGATTCTGATGGCCAGTGGCACCTTCTGACGACGAGTCCGTCTAATTGGACATCACTCTAGCCCACGCTTCTGTATGTTGTGGCAAGATAGGATGTGCGTCTCCATCAAACGCCCTACAGAACCCAGACAGCCCTCTCGAGGGTATTCCTCTGGTTAGCCTATCAAAAACTAAATGAGGCTAGGCTGGTATGATTTATTCTTAGGAATCCTAGAAAGCAGGGCTTCCTTTTCAGTGTATGCGCTCACAAGCTTTCCTCTGGGGAGTTCTGTTGAGAAGCACATCAAGTCCACAGCACTGAATGAAGACGGGCACCCTTCTTCTTCATCCCCCGGGGAGCTCTCCCTTCCCCAGAGGTCTCTGTGGAATCAGGGCACCCCTACATCGTGCAGGACAGGCAGATGTGGCGGGGACCTCAACTCATTCCACCCAGTTAGATGCTGCCATCCCGTCTTCCCCTGCTATTACAGACTGAAATCCCCTTTGATCAATATTCTAGTCCAGATGAAAAATTAGGCTCCCTCTCAAAGAAGACAGAAACAGGAATTATGTGTTGTTGTTCTCTCTTCATCAGGGTTATCATTTCCCTGTCAGCCCAGAAGAGCTCTCTTTGCATCAGAAATAACTACACAGGGGACATCCCTGGTAGTCCAGTGGTTAGGACTCCACGCTTCCACTGCAGAGAGTGTGGGTTCGATCCCTGATCAGGGAACTAAGATCCCACATGCCTCTCTGTGTAGCAAAAAAAAAAAAAAAATTCTACAGAAGCTCCTTCCGTGGAGCTATTCCCAAAAGCAATGTCACCGGTTCATCTGGTTCATGTTATTTTTCCATGTGCCTTGCCTGTGTCCCCTTCTTTCTCTCTTCCGTATCTTTGAAGATCAGAGGTCATGCATGATGAGCTCTGGGTGCAGACCTTGCCTCTAGAGACCTTGTCTCTAGATATTAATACTTCCTGCTTTTTCCTTCGCTGGGTCCATTTGCAATCCGTGTTCAAAGTCTTACTGTAGGATCTCTTGGCCCACCTGAGCCACTTTGTCTTTGGAATCTGCTACTAAAAAATTCTTGCTCTCTCTGCTTTTTGAAATCTGCCCTTCAGAAGCCAGCTCTCCACAAGCAAGCTCCCTCTTCTGTGCCAGGATTCCAGGGACCCAGAGTGCAAAGTCACAGCCCCTGTCCTCAGGATGCGCACAGCCCAAGGGGTCAACTAAGGGCCCCAACAACCAGGATTCTACAGCCGGCAGTTTCTACAAAGAGGAGCTGCCTCCTTGGAGCATAGTCTTGGGGATGAGGAAGCATCAACCAGGCGAAGAGGGAACAGACGTTGAAATGTTCATGACAATTGCTCCTCGCGGGTCTGGGGAGCAGCACAGCTTCAGGACAGGGCTGGAGCATGGAAGCCTGCAGGGGTTGGGGGTTGGGGAACGTGAAGGGACATGGAAGGTTCTGGAAAGCAGGCAGGAAGGCGCTAGTATACCAGGCAGGGCTGTTTGAATTTCATCCTGGGCACAGAAGACTGAGGGATTTTAAGCGAAGGAGTGACAGGGCCAGATGTGCACCAGAAGCAATATCCCACCGCCGGACAGCATGGGGATGGTCAAAGTGGCAAGAGACTGGGGACCATGAGCTGCGGCCAGCCTTGGAGGGCGACGTGGAGAGGCAACGGTTGTGGGAGAGGGGGCTGCTCCAAAGCCCTGCCGGTCTGTACTCTCATTTTTCACTGCTAAGCTCCACTTTGCCTTCAACTTAACAGCACACCCCTGGTTGTGGAGGTCGGGGAGAGCGCAGGCATCACACCAGTATTGGTGAGTGTTCTTGATCTTTTGTGCTTAACTAGTCGGCAGACAGAGATAGTGGCATCCCCTCCTACAACAATACGCCCGCCTTCGCGGGGTCGGTCTGGGCACTGAGCCCAGTGGGGCAGCCACCAGCGAGGGAGGGGGGACAAGGCCACCAACACGGGGGGGCATGGCGAGCGGAGGTGGGCAGCTAACACAAGACCACAGGAAACACAGGGCAGCTGTGGAAAAGAGTTAGAAGCTCTTTCCGATCCAGTTTGGAACAGCTGCCAAAACCTACGCTAAAGTGGAAAGGGGCGGGGAGGACAAGCTGTATGCAAGAGCAGATGAGAAATGGGGACAGGCTGGGTGGCACAGGCGTGGGGGAGGGGGGCGGGTGCGTTTTCTAGAGGCGCCCCCTGGTCCTTGTCGAATTTTGTTCAATTGGAGTGCTTTATCTATTTAGAAAAAAAAAATACAAGTTCTAAATAAATGAATAAATAATATCCGCCCTGGTGAGGAGCCCTCTTTCTCAGCAAAGTGCTCAACAGCAGGGTTTACCCTACTTGGTATGTCTGTTCGAAAGCAGGTAAGTCTGTTCCATGATATTCACTCCGAGTAATCAAGGAGCATCTGCCAAGGGCACTGGAGCTCCAAAAGGACACCCTCTGAAAGACACTGACTCCTGGAATCTGAACTCGCAGTTTGGCTGACAGATGAAGGATGTCATAAATTCAGGATGTGACAAAAGCAGTTACAAATCTTTTGGGGAGTGACAGATTATTAAGACTGAATGAATTGGTGTTGGGTCACTGGCTCTTTGAGGGTGGGGAAAAACATCAAGTTAGATCCCTGTTTCGTACCTACAAAAAATGGATTCCAGATGGGATTAGGAGCCAAGAGAAACAAAGTTATATAAGTACTGAAGGAAAATAGAGCACAATATTTTTATGCTCTTGGGGCGGGGAAGGCCTTCCTTTTCAAGCTAGAAAGATTCAATTACAAATCAACCCTCTGTATTATGCACAGTAACTTTTCTGAAAATCTGAAGCTATTCTGAAATGAAAAGTTTACTGAAAAAGGAGAAATAATCATTTTGTGAAAGGATAAACACAAAGGTTTAAAAAGGACAATCTATGGGCTTAGAAGAAAACATAGTGCCCAAACATATGTAACAAGCAACCTACAAATCAATACAATTAAGAAGAGGGACTTTCCTGGTGGTCCAGTGGTTAAGAGTCTGCCCTGACATGCAGGGGATCCAGGTTTGATCTATGGCTGGGGAGATTAAGATCCCACATGCTGCAGAGCACCTAAGCCTGATGCTGAAACTACTGAGCCTTCATACCACAACTAGAGAGTCCATGAGCTGCAACGAGAGGCGATGCAATGAAGATCCCACATGCCTCAACTAAGACAGATGCAGCCAAATAAATAAATATGTAAAAAAGAAGAAAAATTACTGAATAGAAAAATGGGTGAGGAATATCAAGAAATAATTTACACCAAAGGAAACACAGAAAAAGATTCTCAGTTTCACTGGCAACCAGGGAAATGAAAATCAGAATCACAGGATGAGACTTTTCACTTACTAGATTAACTAAAACTTAAAAACAACACTGAGAATGAGAGTGTTAATAAGTGTGGAGAAACAGGCATTTTCATGTCTATTATTAATTAGTATGGCTTCTTTTATGGAGACCAAATTTTAAATATTCATACTTTAGGATGGCAGTTTCAAAGACCATATCCTATCGATGTATTGCATAGATGCAGAAGCTTGCATACTGGACAAATACCATAACCAGGGACTGGCTGCATGCACAACCAGGGAATACTATGCAGCTATGGAAAATAATGCAGTTCATCACACACACACGTATGTGCAGGCACACCTTGGAGAAATTATAGGTTTGGTTCCAGACCACCACAATAAAGCGAATATTACGATAAACCAAGTCACATGAATTTTTTGATTTTCTGGTGCATATAAAAGTTGTGTTTAAACCTACAGACCAGGAGAAAATATTTGCAAATGATGTTATTGGCAAGGGTTTAATTTCCAAAATATAAAAACAGCTTCTATAATTCAGTAACAAAAAACTCCCAAATAATCCAGTCGAAAAATGGGCTGATCTAAATAAGACATTTCTCCAAAGAAGACATACAGATGGCCAATAGGCACATGAAAAGATGGTAAATATTGCTAATTACTGGAGAAATGCAAATCACAGCAACAACGAGGTACCACTTCACACCAGTTATAACGGCCATCCTTAGCAATTCTGCAAACAGTAAATGCTGGAGAGGCTGTGGAGAAAAGGGAACCCTCCTGTACACTTGGTGGGAATGTAAATTGGTGCAGCCACTATGGAAAACAGCATGGAGGTTCCTCAGAAAACTAAAAATAAGAGTTGCCAAATGATCCACCAATTCCATTCCTGGGGATATATCCAGACAAAACTATAACTGGAGAAGATACATGCACCCTCATGCTCAGGCAGCACTACTTACAAGAGCCAAGACAGGGAAACAATCTAAAGGTCCAGCAACAGATGAGCAGATAAAGAAGATACGGCACATATACACAATGGACACTACTCAGCCATGAAAAAGAACGAAATGATGCCATTTTCAGCAACATGGGTAGTCCTAGAATTACCATACTAACTGAGGTAGATCAGAAAGAGAAAGACAGACGCCATATGATACCACTTTATGTGGAATCTGAAATATGACACAAATAAACATACCTACCAAACAAAAACAGACTCACAGACACGGAGGACACACTTATGGTTGCCAGGTAGGAGGAGGCTGCGGGGAGGGAAGTACTGGAAGTCTGGGATTAGCAGATATAAACTGTTACATATGGGATGGATAACCCACAAGGTTCTACCGTATAGCTCAGTGTATACGTATCTAATATCTTGTGATAGACCACAATGAAAAAGAGGATACATATGCATAACCGAGTCACTCTTCTGTGAAGCAGAAATTATTAATCAACAAAACACTGCAACTCAACTATAATTCAATAAAATTTTTTCAAAAGTTGTATTAATTCTGTAGTTATTAGTGTGCAACAGCATTATGTCTGAAATAATAATGCACATATCTTAATTAAAAGCATCCCATTGTTAAAAAACGCTATCATCTGAGCCTTCAGAGAGTGAGTCCTAATCTTTCCACAACAGTAACATCCAAGATCATTGATCACAGACCATCATCACAAATATGATAATAAGGAAAAAGCTTGCAATATTTTGCAAATTACCAAAATGTGACACAGAGACATGAAGGGGGCAGATACTGTTGGGAAAACGACACGGACAGACTTGCTCAATGCAGGGTTGCCACAAAGCTTCACTTGCAAAAAATGGAATATTTGTGAAGCACAATAAAGTGAAGACGCGCAATAAAATGAAGTCTGCCGGTACATGGACACATTTACATACATGTAAATATACATACATATAAAAGTGAAAACAACAAAGACAAGTCACATGGCCTGGTTGGAGCAAACGGGAAACTGGGGCTGGACCACAAGGGGTCCTGGAGGCCAGGCTCAGCCCTCTGCACTTCTCAGAGCAGGCGATGGGGAGCAAGGCCAGGCAGAGACATGGCAACCACGCGCAGCACAGACAGACAGGCTGCGTAGGAGGAGCGGGGAGTGTCTGTGAAGGCTTCGGGTCTTCCTGGAGGGGATCCGGGACTGCCTGGTTGGAAGGTGGGAAGAGCTGTCATTCTAGGTGGTGATGCTTGTTGTTTAGTTGCTGAGTTGTGTTCAACTCTTCGCTGCCCCATGGACTGTGGCCTGACAGGCTCCTCTGTCCGTGGGGTTCTCTAAGCAAGAATACTGGAGTGGGTTGCCATTTCCTTCTCCAGGGCATCTTCTCGACCCAGGGATCGAACCCAGGTCTCCTGCACTGGCAGGCAGATTCCTTACTACCGCGCCACCAGGGAGGCGCCATTCTAGGTAGGAGCAGCTGCAAACAGACCTCGAGAGTAGAGGAGGGGCCGTGGGGAGAGGCCTGCACAGGGAAGGAAGGGACTCCCTGGGGCTGTGCCCTCAAGTGGGAGAAGGAAGGAGGGGAGAAAGGGAGCCTGGAGTGGGTACAGAAGATTGGTTCTTATCTCCCTGCAGGCTGAGTTTGTTTGTTCCTCACATTCATTCATTCAAGAAGAATTTGCAAAGTGCCAACAGTGTGCCAGGCTCTGTTCTGGATGAGGGGTGATATGGCAGTGACCCCAGTAAGGGGTCTGCTCACTGGAGGTGATGAGGAGGAGAGGCAGCCACGAACAAGGAACAAACAGGACTTCCCTGGTGGTCCAATGGTTAAGAATTCCCCTGCCAATGCAGGGGACATGGGTCCGATCCTTGGTCCAGGAAGATCCCACATGCTTCAGGGCAACTAAGTCCACGTGCCTCAACCACTGAGCCCTCGAGCTGCAACTACTGATGTCTGAACCCCGAGGGCCTGTGCTCTGCAACCAGAGAAGCCACCGCAATGAGAAGCCCGCTCACCGACTGCAACCAGAGAAAGCCCTTGCTCAGCAAGGAACACCTGGTGCAGCCACAGATTAATTAAATTTTTAAAAAAGGGAAACAAATAGAAAGAAATTTCTGGCAGAGATCAGTGCTGTGCAGAAAATAGAATGATGAACAGAGAGTTTGAAAGAGAGGCGTCAAGGGGATTGATGAGGGGACACTGCAGCGGATTTCTCAATGGCCAGGAGGAGCCCTACCTCCAGGAGGACTGGGGAGGGAGCAGTCTGGAAGGCGGGTGGGGGTGTTGAGGCTAATTGCACAAGGCAATTGTTTTGCTAATAAGACCGTGTTAAGAAAATGAGGCTTTTTTCCCGTCTGGTAATGAAGTCATTAGTGAGTTGTATTTTTAGTTCTTGCTCCCTGGTTTTTCACATTGGGCGGGAGGGGGAAGTCTGTGGGGACTGATGGGGCGGATGGTGGATCCCCCACACCCCACGGGGTGTCACAGGGGCGGAGATGAGCCTCAGAGGGAGGGGAGACGGAGGTGAAGCAGAGCCCACCTGCTCCGGGGGGTCACGTCCAGGAAGAGCTGCACAAGGGCCAGCAGGTTGTGGTGGTGACCAGACGCTCGACTCAGGGCATAGCAGAGCTGCTGGAGCTGTGGGGACAGAGGGCGCCAGGTGGGCTTCCCAGAGGCAGGGCCCCTCCTACCCTGACCTCCCCACCAGCCTGCTCGGCAGGGAGGCCTGGAGAGCAGAGGGAGGTCACGGAAGGCAGGTGAGGGGAGGATCGCTGGAGCAGCGTGGTCCCCGCTGGGGGCCGAGACAGCACCCTGGGGACCTCATAGTGAGGCTGGGGCATGGGCTTTGATTCCGGGGTCCACAGTACCTTTTCCGGCCACTCTCGGATGTTCTCCAGGAGCTGGAGCAGGAGCTGCTGGAGGTCAGTCTTGGGCAGCAGGCGGAGTCTGGTGTCCAGGCCAGCTCGGCATACCAGCTCAATCAGGCCCAGAAGGTTCTGGTCGGTGTAGGCCCCTGGCTGCGCCAGTGCGCACAGTGTCAGGAACTGCAGAGGAGAGAGCGCTGGGGCAGGGGTGCCTCCTTGGCAGTGCACATCCTCAACTGTGCTGGGAAGGAGCTGAGAAAAGTAACGAGGCCTGAAGTCGAGCCTCCTGGGGTCATCAGGGGCAGGCACTGGTGTGGAGGGGGCCAGCTTCTGTAGCATCCATCCTGGCAGCCAGCAAAGTGCCTGTGATGGTGCCCAGTGGGACCCACTGAACTAGATACTGAGTGGGTCTGGATTGAGAGTGAGCACAAGGATGGGTGGGACTCACCTTACAGATGTGGTTCAGGCTGCTGTCCAAGGCCATCTCCTGGAGGGTGTCCTGCTGTTCCCTGTGGCTCAGGCTGGCCTCGCTAAGGTAAAACAAAAATAAAGGAAGGGAAGCAGTCAGAGGCAGGCACAAGGGAAGACCTGAGGCAGAGGGGGAGGCTGTGCCTGCCGGAGAATAGAGTTCTTGGACGATCCATTCAACCCAAGGCCCTGGTGCCCTGTGTGTGAGGGTCCTTCACTTATTATTGTTCAGTCGCTCAGTCGTGTCCGACTCTTTACAGCCCCAGGGACTGCAGCATGCCAGGCCTCCCTGTCCATCACCAACTCCCAGAGTTTACTCAAACTCATGTCCACTGAGTCGGTGATGCCATCCAACCATCTCATCCCCTGTCGTCCCCTTCTCCTCCTGCCCTCAATCCTTCCCAGCATTAGGGTCTTTTCAAATGAGTCCGTTCTTCATATCAGGTGGCCAAAGTATTGGACTTTAAGCTTCAACATCAGTCCTTCCAATGAACACCCAGGCCTGATCTCCTTTAGGATGGACTGGTTGGATCTCCTTGCTGTCCAAGGGACTCTCATGAGTCTTCTCCAACACCACAGTTTAAAAGCATCAATTCTTTGACATGCTACTTTCTTTATAGTCCAACTCTCACGTCCATACATGACTACTGGAAAAACCACAGCTTTGACTATGTGGATCTTTGTTGGCAAAGTGATGTCTTTGCTTTTTAATACGATGTCTAGGTTGGCCATAGCTTTTCTTCCAAGGAGCAAGCGTCTTTTAATTTTGTGGCTGCAGTTACCGTCTGCAGTGATTTTGGAGCCAAGACAATAACATGTCACTGTTTCCATAAACACAATGTCACTCATCACATGTCATGAACACAATGAAAAGGTCATCCACTGCTGCATAACAAATTACTCCCCCCAAATGGAGAGGCTTAAAAACAACAAATACATATTATCCTGTGCAGTTTCCAAGGGTCAAGAATTCAGAAGCAGCTTAGCCAGGGGGCTCTAATTCAGGGTCTCTGGGGAGGGTGTCCCAAAGGCTTTCTTGGGGGACCTGCTGTCAGCATAGGCTTGACTATCCTGGAAGAACTGCTTCTCAGGTCACTTGGGGGTCACCGGCCTCAGTCCTTCCATGAGCTTCACCCCAGGGTTCCCGAATTTGCCCCGACTTTTTCTAAAGTGAGTGATCTGAGGGAGAGGAGATGCCCACCTAAGATGGAGGCTGCAACCTTTTAGAACCTAACCTTGGAGGGGACATTGCTTCTGTGATCTGCCCTGGCCACCTGGGCCGGTCTGACTCAGGGTGGGAGACAGCTGCACGAGGGGGGTGAACACAGCACGTGGAGTCACCAGTGCCTCTCGGGGGCTGGCACCCCAACACTGTCACTCCAGGAGGACCCCTGGCTTTAGTTTTCTGGGGCTTGGAAGCCCGAAAAAATCATACTCCATTGCTTCCTGCAAAGTATTCCTCAAAAGGGTTGTTTGGAGTTTCCCTGGTAGTCCAGTGGTTAAGAATCTGCCTTGCAATGCAGGCGACAAGGGTTCAGTCCCTGGTCTGGGAAAATCCCACATGCTGCAGAGCAATTAAGCACCACAGCTATGGAGCCTGTGCTCAAGTCCAGGGGCTACAACTACTGAAGCCTGCATGCTGCAACTACAGAGCAGCCCCCACTTGCCCCAACTAGAGAAACCCTGCTCGCAGCAACAAAGACCCAGTGCAGCTGAAAACATAAATAAAAATAAATAAGTACGTAAAATAAAGAAAATTCATTTAAAAGCGCTCTTTGTCCACACAGGTATGGTGAGTCTGTGCATGCATGGAAAAGCTTGCTCCATTGTAGCTTATGTCAGGTTAGCTTCTGAAGTCTCCAAGTAAGGTGAAATTAGACTGAAAGAGATCCTCAACAACGCTTCCAACGGTGTTGCACTACCATGCTGTCCACAGACGAGCCTGGCATGGCCAGATTCCTCTTAGATAGCAAACAGTCTGGCTGAAGCCAGAGGCCAGGGTCACATTTAAAACAGCCTCTTTGAAGACCAGAGTCACACACAGTTTGGCGAGAGCCCTACAGGAAGGGAGGTGCTGGCAATACAGCAGACTCACAGCACCCTCTGCACAGGCCTGCCAGGCGCATGCTCCCTGGGTGAAACACTGAGCCGGGGTGTCCTTACTAAATGACGCTCTTTCTCTGGCCATGTGGATGTTGTTGGCATCAAATAAGTGTGGTGACTTTTTAAAAATTAATGTTATTTATCTTTGGCTGTGCTGGGTCTTCCTTGCAGTGCGTGGGCTTCCCATTGCGGGGGCTTCTCTTGATGCAGAGCCCGGGCTCTAGGCACAGGCTTCAGTAGTTGTGGCACACCGGCCCAGCTGCCCCATGGCATGTGGAATCACGCTGGACCAGGGACTGAACCCATGTCCCCTGCCTTGGCAGGCAGATTCCTAAACACTGCACCACCAGGGAGATCCAAGTAGGGTGACTTTATGGCAAGGTTCCCTTTGCCGTCTCTTCCACTTCTGCAGTCTTACTAACTAGCTTGGAGTTCCTGATAACAAGGGACTCCCTACAAATGAAGTCACCAGTGATGAAGACAACACTGCGGACAGTAACGGCCTCTGGGGTCGCCGCCCTGGCCACGGTTTCCAGATGCTCCAGTGAAAAGGCTCCGCTCTTCTTTACTTCTCTATGCTGCTTCTCAGACAGGAAAGAAAAATGCCATCTCTAGGCACCCAGGAAGTCGGTGTCCACAAATCACTGCTGGAGTGGAGGGGTGGGGACAGTGCTAGGGAGGCCGGGCCGGGCCATTCTTCCTCAGCGTTGTGAGGCCAGAGAACGTGAACAAACAGGGGAGACTGGGGCTCAAGCACTGGGCCTGTGTCAGAGTTGCAGAGGAGTCCTGGTTTACGGCAGTCCGTGAGCACGCGTGGGGCCGTGCAAGCATGGGAGGGAACCCTTTTAGACTGCCCAGAGGCGGGGAGCCTCACAGCCAACTTTGTGACTCTGCCCAAGTGGAGGGGGCTCTCAGACAGTTCCCTGCTGCCAGTGGGAGAAAGAGGGTAGAAACTGTGAGCTGGTGACTCATCTTCTCGGAGCTGGGGAGGGGAAGTGTGTCTGTGACAAGGGTCTCTCCTCCGGGGGAAGGACAGAACGCCAGGCTTTCCAAGTGGGAAGGATGCATAGACTCCCCTCTACCCACCCCCTGCCCCCGCTGCACTTCACCCCCGTGTCTCCCAGGCTGCCTCCGCTGGGAACAGCCAGCAGGCAACATAACGGGTTCCCCTTCCCTGCCTGCCTTTCTGAGGAGCCACTTGCCTGGAACGTGGCATCTGAGACTGCTATTCTGGGAAGTGGCATCGGCTGACCCCCAGGCCTCTGCTGCGGAGAAGAGGAATTCACAGTCTAATGAGCCCACTCCTCTCCTGGACTCAGCAGGTTGGAATCGAGTTGAGGGTCCCACCACCAGCCTCACCAGCAAAGCAGCTTTCCCCCACCACCACCCCCAGCCTTGACACTGGTCTGGCAGAGTCAGGATTCCTGGCCCATGGCCAGCACCCAGAAGCTAGAGTTTGGGCTGCAAAGGCATGGTTCTATACTCTTAAGAGAAGTGTGTAGGTTTCTGTATTTGTTTTCCCCTATTACTATTTGAGAAAAAAAAATAAAGTGAAAGTGACCCTCTGTTCCTTCTCCTTGGGAAGACGATAAAGCCAAGAGTCTAGCTGGGGGGTCAGGGGCCCCACCACACAGGCTGTGGGCAGGGTGCGCTCCCAGGCTGGCACTGCTACACCAAACCAGAGCTGTCAGCTGGGCTCTAGTGACCGAGGTCAAGGCAATGACGAGGAGCGACGCTGAGCTAATGGCACGGGGTTGGGGGGGCAGCAACTTTTACCTGGATCCAATTACTCTGTCCCAAGGCAACCGCCCCCACACTTGACAGGATGCCCTTTCAATGGATTGATTGTCATTTATTTAGCCCACTGGCCTCTGAACCAGGCTTCCCTCTCAGAGAACCCAGTGGATGAAGGCTACCAGAATCAGGAAACAGCAGCAGGCTGCTGGTCTTTAGTGGCTGGACTTATGACCTGGGGTTTCCCAGGTGGTGCAGTGGTAAAGCATCTGCCTGCCAGAGCAGGAGACACAAGAGATGGGAGTTTGATCCCTGGGTCAGGAAGATCCCCTGGAGTAGGAAATGGCAACCCACTCCAGTATTCTTGCCTGGAAAGTTCCATGGACAAAGGAGCCTGGTGGGCTACAGTCGAGAAAGAGTTGGACACGACTAAGCACGCACACATCTATGATCTGACCAGGGCTCTCCCTCTGGGCTTCGCAGTCAGGCAGCAGCCTAGGAAGATCAGCCACTGCTCCCTCTCTTTCCAGGTGAGACTGGGGACACCTAATGAGAAGTCTGTACAGCTGAGTGTGGTACTGGTCCCCGCTGAGGATGCTCAGGCTCTCTTTTGCTTCTGTCCAGCCCACACTCTGGGTCCTCCTCTGCTGGCTGTCTCCCTCCCCAAGCTCATCACAGGGCAGAGGGCAACTATCTGCAATGAGGCAGATGTTGGACAATGCATGTGGTCCAGCAGCAGCAGGGCTGTTTCCTTCCGGAAGGAAATCTTGAAGCATTCGATGAGACGGTGATGAGTTTCAAGAAAATCTGAGATTAGGAACAGCTGGCGAGAGACCCGTATTTCTTGGAGCAACTGGAGAGATGTCCAAGCCGTAGGCCCACGTGTGCCCTAATTTCCAGTCTCGGCCATTGACGGTGTGTGGGTGCCTCAGAGGAGCCCTAGATGGGGATATCCCTGGTGGTCAACAGAGAAGCGCCTGATGCAGAACCTGACATTGGATGAGCCTCTGAGGATGACGACGATGGAGAGAGGGCAGCCTGTCCTGAAGATTCTCTTGTGGCCCATGGAGCTGTGAGGAATGCCACAACCTTGGTGGAGGAGATGCCAGAACTCTCTTGATGTTCCCTGAGTGCTCTAGAAGTGTCTTCCAACCCTGAGACACCCCGAGTTTCCCAAACACAGAAGCAAGCCAGCACTTCACCATCCCTCACCCCAGGGAGGTCATGGGAGAGGTCTCTCCTGGACCTGTTTGCTTCTTGAAAGGAGGCTATATTCCCAAAAGACTGTCCCTAGGCTGAGTGGCTTGATGGGTGATCCCAGCCCCTCTTATAGAGCTGCAGTCTGTACAGGAGCAATCTTAAAGTGGCAATCCATCAGCCAGGTGCTCTGGTTGTTTTGAATCCTTGGTGGAAAGCGTGTGCCAGCAGCCATGCCAAGGTGACGGGCCCCAGGAAAGAGGCAGGGGTGTCAGAACAGCCGTCTGGGACCGTGGGGCTCTGCCTTGCTCCCACAGGATGCTGAGAAGCTGGACGCCTTCATGCTGGGGTTTGTGAACTCAAGTATTCGTGCTTGCGTGCTCTGCTGCTCAGCTGTGTCCGATTCTTTGCCAACCCACGGACTGTGGCCCGCCAGGCTCCTCTGTCCATGGGATTCTCCAGGCAAGAACCCTGAAGCAGATTGCACTTTCCGCCTCTAGGGGATCTTTCCAACCCCGGGATCGAACCCAGGTCTCCTGAGTCTCCTGCATTGCAGGCAGAGGCTTTACTGCTCAAGTGAGCCATCCACAAGTATTTAAAATGATGCATTTAAACGGCTCGCCTGCCCCTGGGGGAGGGGGAAGTTAGAAGAGTGTGGCTTGTTGCAGAGTAAATGGGGAGGTTAAGAGCCTCCAGTGCCACCTCCCATTTTCCAAGCAGACACCACTGTCCAAGCAGTCGGAAATGGCTCCTCTGAATCCTCAGGCCCCCCAGGTCCTCCCCTTCATGGACATTTGTTTTTCTGAGTGTAATTCTCTCCCTGATTCCTCCTAGAAGGGGGTTCAATTGAAGCTCCGTGTTGGTGAGGAGGCAAGTGACTTATTACACCTGGTACGAATGCCAAGGGGGGGGAGGGGCAGGTGCAGGGCAGGCTGGCACAAGCACAGGGTATTTATAGCAGAGCGAGGGCGGTTTGGTCTGGTTTGGCTTGGCAGATAATTACCAAACACAGTGGTGGAACAGGTTCTTGAGAAAGCTCTGGCCGGCTGTGCCCTAGAGGGACACCCACCCACCACAGCCGGCCCCAGGGCTAGTTGGCAGAAGGGAGGGGGCTCCGCCTGTCCAGGGTCCTAAACACTCATGCACACGTGTGTGCTAAGTTGCTTCAGCAGTGCCCAACTCTCTGCGACCCTATGGACTGCAGCCCGCCAGGCTCCTCTGTCCATGGGATTCTTCAGGCAGGAATACTGGAGTGGGTTGCCATGTCCTCCTCCAGAGGATCTTCCCAACCCAGGGATCAAACTAGCATCTCCTATGTCTCCTGCAGTGGCAGGTGGGTTCTTTATCACTAGCACCACCTGGGAAGCCCCTTAAACAGTCACGTCTCAAACCTACTGCTCAGAGACGGCTCAACAAAAAGCTTGGATGGTGCTGTAACGGATGCCTTTAAAACCCAGATCTAGTCCGCCAGCCATCCGACAAGAGTTGTTTACGTATTGTACCAATTAGCATCACTGTCCTACCCACCCCGAACCCAGTGCACAACGGGGGCCGCAACACAAAATGGAGCACTGTAGACATTCCATGTAAAACTGTGCCTGGCTGGCCATGAGCTGATATTAGGTACTGTGTCAGGAGGGGCTTGGAGACAGGCCAGAGGGACTGGGACGCGTCTTGGAAGAGGAGGGGCAGCAAGAGCTCTGAGTCAGGAAGGGGCAGGAGCAAATGCCAGCCACCAGGGCAGTAAGACCCGGCTGTGCCTGGTTCTTCCCATCATCGCCTTGAGCTGTGAGCATGGGGACTCACAACACAGAGCTTCAGTTGAACCCCCTTCTAGGAGGAATCAGGGAGAGAATCACACAAAGTGCACTGTGGCCCCTCAGACTCTGTGCTTCCCTCTCTGGGCTGGAGTCTGGAGTCTGCAGTCACCAGTCTGGTGACTTTTTAACTTCAAAAATAAAAATAAAAAAGCACATAATTTTCAATAATCATCAGAAGAAATCTCTCCCTTCTCTTAACTAGTAAAATGCTCATTGAGCCCAGGCTATCACCAACAATGATGACAATGGAGCTCGTACAGTGACCGGCCAGATGTATTACATTTATGGAAGAGGAAATACACTAGTGTTTCCAAGCAAGAATATGTGGGCTTCCCAGATGGTGCAGTGGTAAAGAATCCACCTGCCAGTGCAAGAGACACGGTTGGATCCCTGGGTCAAGAAGATCCCCTGGAGAAGGACACAGCAACCCGCTCCAGTATTCTTGCCTGGAGAATCCCATGGGCAGAGGAGCCTGGTGGGACACACTCTGTGGGGTCGCAGAGAGTCAGGCACGACTGAGCGCTAGGCACATGGATATGTTCAGCTGGCTGATAAGCCCATTAGGGTTTTTCTGTAAGATGTAACACAAAAACCCCAACGAACTTTTTGGCCAACCCAACATGTTTAGAAGAGTCTCCTTTTTGGGTGATATATATACACATTTACATTTCTCCTGAGGTGTAACCGGTATTGCACATATTTAATGGACACAATTCGATAGGTTCGGACTGCTTTCAGTGGCTGTGGCCATGGGAGGAAGGGTGCCAGGGAGGGGCGTACTCACCTCCCGGGGTGCTGGATGGGCCCCAGGGGCTGCAGAGTAGGGCTGCGGGCTCCTAGGCTGTGGAACGTGGCCGAGACCTCTTGCAGTGAGGGGCACCACAAGTTCATGTCCCCATCTGTCAGACGAAAGAAGGTGGGGGATTAGGGGGCAGAACAGGACAGGCCGCATGGGGCCCACGGTGGGCCCACGGGTGCCAGCAGCACTCCTGGGCAGCACAGGTGTTTCCTAGAGGGTGAAGCCTCCAGTGGTTTCAGACGCTCGCGGGTGCTCTGGGAACCTGGACATTCATTCTCCTGCCTTCAAGCTATGGCCACCTTGACGTGAATGGGCCTGGGGAGGACGGCGCCCTCACCAGCTCCATCAGCTCCCCCAAGCTGAGCCAGGCGCTGAGTCCCCAACCAGAGGCTTCCAAACCACTAGACTCAGGAGACACGAAGCTCCCCAGCCCTGCACTCTCCGCCACCAAGGCCGAGTCCAGCTTGGCACCTACTATGGGCTCTCAGTAGCATCCCTGGGGCAACGTCTGGGCGTTCCCAGGTCCACTGATCCCGCTGGAGGGCCTCCTCCCAATCCTGGAGGCGTTTTCTCGGTAAGCTCGAGCTTTGAGGACCATTCTCAAAGTTCAGGACAGGAGCAATCATTTGACCTCCTCAACAAAGGGGGAAAACCTTATGGACTGGAGGGCGTTTCCTCCTTCAGGCTGTTTAAGGATCTTTTTCCGAACTAGCAGAATAGAGATGCAAAAGACAACATCACGGAGTGTGTTTCCCAGCCTGGCTGCACCTCGGTGGCCCCCAAGTCAGCCCCTCGCTCTCCCTCCTCCACATCATCTTATTTGCTGATCTGCTTGCTGCTTGTCTGTGTCTCCTCATTAGAATGTAAATCCCGTGAGGACAGGGGCCAGGTCCATGCTGTTCCTCCCTGCACACTCAGAGTGGCCGGTGTGTGGAGGAAGCTGGATGGATGGAAGGATGGATAGATGACGGAATGAATGAATGCATCCACGAAGGCCTGACCAAGCAGCACACACCTAAGAGGGAAGCTGGTAACAAGTCACAGGACAGTGTTTGAGAACACAAACAAAGGGTCTGATGGAGGGTGAGGTGCAGGAGTCCAGAACCAACAGCAGCGCCAGCTTGAACCTTCACCATCCCAGAGGGCGAGCCTTCCCTCCTAAGGGCACCCCATGACGGACTCCACCGTGTGTTGGAACCGTGCCAGCTGCCAAAGACTAAAAGGTGACCCAGTAGATCCCTTAACCTCAGGGAGCTTGTGGTCTTGGAGGCAGAGAAGCCAGGTGGATAAATGAATACAAGAGAGTATGTTGCCGTAAAACCCAGAGCTGGTGAAAGGTGAGGAACCTGCTCAGGGGAGAGAGAGTTAGCTGGGGGCTGGGGCAGGGGGCAGACAGCACAGGTAGTAGGAAACGAAGCCCATGCCTAGCCAAGGGACGGAAGTGGCGGAGAGCATGGGAGAGCATGGCGCGTCTAGGCAGAAACAGGGCACTGAGCTGTCTTGGCCACGGTCCTGCTCGGCGGCCGGCTGAGGGTGAGTCCCAGCCAGGGACGTGCCTTCGAGGATGGAGGCATTGAGTGTCTCTCCCTGGAAACGTATATCGGTTGAGGCTCACCCAACAGGTAATGAGACTCTGGGAGGAGGAAAAACGTTCTTGTTTTTTTTCCTCTTGGGCAACTTAACAAGTCAGAGAACGGTAATAATACCCCTTGACCAAGTGGCAAACGAGCTGGGAAGAATGAAGGCTGCAAACACAATGAGAGAGGGCTGTGTTGCCCGAACAGAGCCCGAGCCGGGAAGTGGGTGGGAGGGGGGACTGTGTGGGAGGCTGGTGACTTTGCCAGGGAGGGGAGGCCCCAGGGAGGCCGGCCGGAGGGGACATCCTGCCCCTGCGGCCTCTAGGCCCCCTCCCCATGGTGGCCTCGCAGGTGCCTCTGCTCCTGAGAAGCCCTTGCACCGCAGACCCCGCTGGCCTGGGGCCCAGTCAGGCCTCACCCCTTTCCGTGTGCCTGCCGGGCCATTTACTGCACACCCCCGTTGCCCCCGGGCTGAGGTGCCAGAAGCTCCAGGGAAAGGGGTCTGGGTGGCCCCGGGATAAACCAGTCCCCGTCAAACCGACAGCCTGGGAAGTTGGCTAAGTGACCACAGGCCCCCCGGAGCCCGTAATTAACGCAGCCTGTAAGTAGGCCAGGCACTCAGCTTTTCCAGAGCACTGAGTGCGTCCCCACTGAGGGTTTTCTGGAGAGCTGACACAGAAGAAAAGTCTCCAGAACGCGGTTTCTGTACGCCCACGGCGCGGTCATCTGAGGTGATCCCCCGGGGGAGCACCGGGGCCCTGGGCTGATTCCAGTGCCAGCCCCAACAGCCAGCGCATCTGGGCTCGGCTCAGAGGCTGAGTCTGAAAGCTCTCCTGGGAAGGAGCGGAGGCTTGAGGGGCGGGGGCGGGGGCGGGGGCGGGGAAAAGAGACACAGGCCGGAAATAAAAGCGACTTTTCCAGCTGCGCCTCAGAAGCCTCCTGACTTCACGCAACCACTCTTCTTCCGGCTCCCTTTGTGCCCAATGAGAAAACCACGCACATCCCCGAAACCCCCACAGTCCTCTGAGTTCCATCCCCTCTGCCTCGGGTTCCTCGCCCCTTCCTCACACCAGCACTGTCCCACCCGGGGCCTCAGGGGAGCAAGGTCTGCAGACATCTGTCCTTGTTCATGCCCCCCCGCCCCGCCCCCAAATCAAGCTGCTAACGCGCATTCTGGGTGGTGCCGTGGGGAGACCCAAGTGACATCATCTGATGGGGCCCCCGCTTTTCTGCCATGGAGACCCCACAGGGCCACAGCAGGGGAGCCCCCATCAGCCTTAAATAGGAGTGCTGATTCCCAAAGGAACATGAGCTACTGACCCATCACACACCTGAGCATAGAGCTCATGACATTCATTTTATTACTGTTTATTCACTAAGTCGTGTCTGACTCTTTGCAGCCCCAAGGACTGCAGCCTGCCAGCCTCTTCTATCTATGAGAGTCGCCAGGCAAGAATACTGGAGTGGGTTGCCCTTCCCTCCTCCAGGGGATCTTCCCCACCCAGAGCTCGAACCCACATCTCCTGCACTGCAGGCGGATTCCTATCGGATTCCTATCGATGAGCCATCAGGGAAAGGGAGGATTAAAACCTTATTGTTTTTCATCCTCCCAACTTGGATTACTTAACTTCCTTCAGCACTTTTGTATTTAAATTTAAACTTGCTCTGTATCACGGGCTTTAGCCAATCAGCTCTAGCCTTAGTCACATAGAATTGTTATTCAGAGGACTTCCCTGGCGGTCCAGCGGCTAAGACTCTGAGCTCCCCATGCAAGGGGCCCAGGTTCAATCCCTGGTCAGGGAGCTGGATCCCACATGTTGCTACTATGAGTTCATGTGTGGCAACTAAAGATCCCGCATGCAGCAACGAAGACCAAAGACTCCAGGAGCCACAACTAAGACTCAGTGCAGCTAAAAAAAGCAAACAGTAAGTGAACACCAGGTGACTGAAGTTCTGGTCTCATGGAGTGAAGGTCTGGTGAGGAAACAGAACCTGTGCACGGAAGCTAAACACACCATACCAGGCATGGAAGGAAGGGGGGTCAGCGTGATGCAGAGTGACGTGATGGTCGGAAGAGCCTGCAGAACCCTGGGTCCAGCCAGGAGCCCGTGGTGCTGGAGCTGGAGCCAGGCCCAGGGGCGGGTCAGGGTTAGGGCGAGGTGGGGACAGGGAGACAGGGAGGGGAGGGGATGTGCCTGTCCCTGGTGGAGCCAGGACAAAGGGCAAAGGGGATGTTATCAGAGGAATCTGCCATGTGTGGTAGAGACATAGAATCCCATCAAGTCCAAGTTTCAAAAACGTTTCACTGCCCTCAGGGCCCACCACAGAGGCCGACGCCCCAGGGCCTTGAGGAACCCCACCCAGACCCAGGCCACTCACTGCTGCTGCTCCGGCCTCTCACGCCCCTGTCTCCCCTCCAGATCTGCTCTGCTCTGGTCTCCTTCCTGTTCCTCCTCGGCTCTGCAACCCACACTGCCGGCCCCTGCACTGTGCCTCTTCTCACCGCCCCCTGGGGCTCAGGCCCTCTCCCCCTACGGCCTCCCTGCATGTAACACAGCCTGTACCCGCCCCTCCACACCCCCCCACACACATACACCCATCCATCCACTCACCACTCACACACCACATACTGCACACACACCACTCACACACACACCCCCACCACACACATATACACTCATCCATCCACTCACCACTCACACACCACATACTGCAGACACACACCACTCACACACACACCCCCACCACACACACATACACCCATCCATCCACTCACCACTCACACACCACATACTGCAGACACACACCACTCACACACACACCCCACCACACACATATACACTCATCCATCCACTCACCACACACACACATGCCCATCCACACACAGCACATACTGCACAGACACACACCACTCAATCTCCATCAAATACATATACATCCCTCCATCTACTCACCGCACTCACCCCCCACACACATCTATTTACTTATACCCATCTATTTATCACACACACGCATCCCACCCCCCTACACACCACTCATGCATCTCTACACACATGTATATACACCACTTATTCACACACGCATCCCACAACACACACACACACACACACACACACTACTCACACATCCCCACACACATGTATCCCCATCTGTTCATTTATCACACATACACATCCCACACACACACACCACCTCACACATCTGCACACCCATGTACACATAGCACTTATTCACACACACATCCCACAACACACACATACACACACAGGGGCTCGGTCAGCTCTTGGTCCATTGATCCACAAGCTGAGGGCGAGTGTGGGGTGCGTGAGGCTGTCCCCAGTCCACCTCTCCTCCCTGCTGCCCTCTGTAACTCACACCACTCTCGCTGTCGTGTAACACTATCGAGCCTTCCAGGCCCATGTGTAGGACAGACCTGCTTTGTGCCAAACCACCGAACCCTGGTATCTGCTAGAATTAGGTTCAGCTGCAAATAACAAAGAGCTCCAAAACAAAATAAAAAACCCACGGTGGCTTAACAAAACTGGAGCTTCACTTCTTTCTGATGGAAGAGGAAGTTTGGAGGTGGGTGGGCCACACTGTGCGGGGACCTGACTACGTGTGGGGTCTTCAGTGGTCTTGCTTCTCTGTCATACTTTGCAGGCGCCTCTTCTTGGGACACCTGGTGGCCCAGGATGGCTGCCAGAGGCCAGCCTTTGCATCTCACCTCCAGGCAGCCACGTCGTCGCTTTTCCACTTCAGTGTGCATCCCTGGGTGTCTGTACGCCAGGCCCCCTCAGTGTGAGTCAGGAAGGCAGCTGCAACTGCCCTCTTAAGTTTCAAAAGCAAGAATCTGAGACGGATTCAGACTCACAGAGCTTCCCAGTAACATCCCTGAACGCATGGCCCACCAGTTCTCTCTACCTTTGGATTCCTGAACCTGCTATTTTGGGAATGGTCCTGAGGTCTAGAATGAAATGAAGGAGACAGCAAGTGCTGGTGAGCATGTGGGGCAACAGGAACTCTCAGTCGCTGCCAATGGGAATGCAAGATGGTGTGACCGATTCGGAGGACAGTCCGGCAATTTCTTACAAAATGAAACACCCTTACCATACCACTCAGCAACCATGCTTCTTGCTATTTGTCCAGATGAACTCAGAAACTGCATGTGAATAAAGCTGCAGCTTTCTTCATAACTGTCAAACGTTATGACACACCAAAGCCACCAAAATGTCCTTCAATAGGCGAATAAACTATATCCAGACAATGGAAACCCATTGAGCAATAAAAAAAAAAATCAAGCTATGAAAAGACATGGAAAAACGTCCAATGGATATTGCTACGAGAAAGAAGCCAGTCTGAAAAGGCTACACACTGTATGATTCCAACTATACGATATTCTGCAAAAGGCAGACTACAGAGATGGTAAAAAGATCAGGGGTCACCAGGGGTAGGGAGGGAGGGAGGAGCACAGAGGATTTTTAGAGTGAAACTAATCTATCTGATGGGGCTTCCCCAGTGGTGTTATTGGTGAAGAACCCACCCCCCAATGCAGGAGATGCAAGAGACAGGGGCTTGATCCCTGGGTCAGGACGATCCCCTGGAGGAGGATATGGCAACCCACTCCAGTATTCTTGCCTGGAGAATCCCATGGACAGAGGGGCCTGGCGGGCTCCAGCACATAGGGTTGCACAGAGTCGGACATGACTGAAGTGACTTAACATGCATGCATTTTGTGTGACAGAGACATGGTAATGATGGACACGTGCCATAAACTGTACAACAGAGTGCGAACCTTAATTTAAGCAATGAATTTCCATTAATAATAATGGCTCAGTAGAGACTTCCCTGCTGGTCCAGTGGCTAAGACTCCATGCTCCCAATGCAAGCAGATTCTTCATCGTCTGAGCCACCAGGGAAGCCTACTGAACTAACTAAATAAATAAATAAATATTTTTAAGTTCTCTCATTTGTTAAAAAAAAAACAGTGGATCATTAATGGATCAAATTATACTGCACTGATGCAAGATGTTACTAAAAAAAACCTGGGGTGGGGGAATAGAGGGGAACTCTATACATTCCCATCAAATTTCCTGTACGCCCAGAACTACTCTAAGGGCTTCCCAGGTAGCTCAGTGGTAAAGAATCTGCCTGCAATGCAGGAAATGTGGGTTTGATCCCTGGGTCAGGAAGATATCCTGAAGGAGGGCATGGCAACCCACTCCAGTGCTCTTGCCTGGAAAATCCCATGGACAGAGGAGCCTGGCAGGCTACAGTCATGGGGATGCAAAAGAGCTGGACATGACTTAGCAACTAAACAACAACTACTCTAAAAAATAAACAACACAAACAAAGAACTCTAAAAAAACAAAACCAAGAGAGCAAAAAGTCTCCACAAACAGCACTTTGGGCAGTAGAGCCCGATGGTCTGAGGGACGGCGGTGTGTTCTGGATTGGGGCCTCGCTGGGAACCTAATACAGTGCTTCCTGGACTTGTCTGCAGAGTTTGGAATCAGGGAGCAGCTTCAAAAGTTGCTGCTGCCTGTGTCCCACCCCCAGTGACTGTGGTTTAATTAGCCTGGGTGTGGCTTGGGTGGTAGAATTTTTAAGAACTCCCAAGAGATTCTAATACCAGCCACGTTCAGGAACCACTGAGCTCAGAAGAGCCGTGGCACCGTGGGGCCACCTCACCTCACCTGCTCTGGCAGACAGTGAGGGCGGGGTAGGGAGGAATCCAGGGAAGGCAGCCCCAGCTCCACATTGCACCCAGGGCTCCCATCTTTGCACCCAAGCCAGCTGCCTGTGGTATCATCCAGGGAGGTTTCAAAGTACCTGTGCCCAGGCTGCATCCAGACCAGTATTGGAGGACGGGACCCCAGCCCCATACTTTGAAAAGCTCAGGCACAGCTAAGAACTGCAGCAGCCAGAAGCTGAGTCCTGGGGGAGCTGCTGACATCCTCTGATCAGGGTCTGAAGCCAGACGTTCAGGTATGCTCACCACACGTAAGTCATCTGAGTCTATTCCCCTCGTTTGAAAAGGTGGGTTGAGAGTCTTAGCAGCTAATGCAGCAGGATGAGCCCCTCTGATGCGTGGCCTCTCTGCTCCATCAACAGGCTTGCACACTTGGCCAAAGTCCTCCCAATCGGCACCTCCTCAGCCTGGCTGTGCATTATAGCCACCTGTGAGCTGAAAAAATCCTGTGCCAGGTACTGTTCTAAGTGTGTTCTGGCAGCAAAACCACCTGAGCCCAGCAGCTCCTGAAGCGGCACCTGTGAGCCAGCTGTACAGCTGGTGGGTCAGAATCAAAGGTCTGGGGACCAGGCAGATGCTGGCACATGCCATCCGGTCCCCACGGGGCCAGCAGACCCCGTGTCCCGACCCTGGAGGAGCAGACAGGCAGCTCTCCAACCACTGACCGCACGGGATGACAGGAGCTGGTGGGAGGGGATGCGGATGTCCACTGTGGGCAACACACATGGTCCCTGAGACACATCCACCGATTCGATGGGTCTAGTCCACGTCCTTCTGCGTGCTCGGCTCTCGGACCTGCCAGGAACGCAAGCGAAGGCGCAAACAAAAACAAGCAAAGACATGGTCCCTGAGCTCTGGGGCTCAGAGCCCACTGGGAGAAATGATATCAATCAAACAATCCACACATGAGCTATAAGCAAAGCCACGAAGACTGGGAAAGGAGTGTGACAGCAGAGGAGGGGAGGTGGGGGCGGGGGCCGCACTGACCACCCTGAGGAGGCAACGTCCGGAGGCAAAAGCCAAGGGGCTGCTCCAAGGTGGGAAGAGAGATCTGGGCGGAGAAACGGATGCGCTCAAAGGCCCTGGAGCAGGAGGACAAATGGGGAGAAAGAAGGGCAGCGAGGTGGGAGCACAGACAGTGAGACAGAGAAAGAGATAAAATGGGCTGGACCAGGGGTCAGGCTAACCACACAGGAGACTGTGCACTTCATACAAAGACCATGAAGCTCAGTCTCTCCAGCCCCCTCAAAGTGAAAGTGTTAGCTGCTCAGTCGAGTCTGACTCTTTGTGACCCCATGGACTGTAGCTCACCAGGCTCCCCTGTTCATGGAGTTCTCCAGGTAAGAATACTGGAGTGAGGTGCCATTCCCTTCTCCAGGGGACCTTCCTGACCCAGGGATCGAACCTGGGTCTCCTGTATTGCAGGAAGATTATTTACCATTCGTGCCCCCAGGAAGCCCTTTCTAGCCCCCTGACTACCTGCAAAATGGGAAAATGACAGGATCTACTTGTTGGATGGTTGCGGTGACTGAATGAGACAGGCAGAGCCCGGGCTCAGGGGCTGGCATGAGCTCTCTAGAAAAGTTAGCTCTTATTCTTAATGAAATCACGTTTATCATCACAACAGGCTCAGTTATGAAGCTGAATTACTATTATTGTTGCATTCCAGCTGGAGACTCTGGAGGGGCTGAGCTGAGCCAATGAGTTTCAGGGGAGCCAGGGAGGCGGGGGCGGATCTCTTGGGTGGTCCTCAAAGTGTCTTCCTGCCCATTTGGGCCTACATGACACTCTTGCAGCACCATCAGGGTTAGGATGGAGGCTGAGTGCAGCTGGGCCGATAGAACTGGATCCCTAGGGCCTTCCCTGGTGGCCCAGTGGTTAAGACTTCACCTTCGAATACAGGGAGGTGTGGGTTCAATCCCTGGTCAGTGAGCTAAGATCACACATGCCTCTTGGCTAAAAAACCAAATCATAAAACAGAAGCAATATTGCAACAAACTGAATCAAACTTGAAAAAAAAAAAAATGGTCCACATTAAAAAAAAAAGTCTTTGAGAAAGAACTGGATCCTGGCCTGTCTCTCTGGGCCCCAGGACAGGGGCAGCTACCCTGAGAAGTTCAGGAGTAAATGGCACCCACATACCAACGCAGAGTGGGCCCTGGACCCACTACAGAAGTGCTGTGTGTGTGTGATCCACGAGTAACAAGGCTGTGGGGAGCCCCAAGAGGCAGCTGTCCACAGGCTGGGCCTCCACTCAGCTCCAGGAGGCTCTGAGTGGACTGCGTCCCCCCCTCCCCGCCAGCCCCGCACCTGGAGACTGCCCGGCCCACCGTGGCAGGCAGAGCAGGCGAGGGGAGGACACCTCCTCGAAACGCAGCGAAGAGCAGAGAGTGTCAACTGGATCTGGAGACTAAGAAGTTTCCGACTGCTTAAAAACCAGGTGAGAAAACAGAAAAAAGGAAAACAGAACCCAGCCATCCGAGAATAGGGCGAGAGATAAATGGCCAAAATAAAAAACTACAGAAATTAGAGGAAGTACAGAGCGTATTTAGAACATGTGTGCTTCTTAGTTCCTTCGGTTTATCTAACGATCTCTGACTCATAAAGAAATATATTAAAACTTTTTTTATTATGGCTGTGTTGCACAGCATGTGGGATCTTAGTTCCTCACCACCGAAATGAACCCCTGCATCGGCAGCTCAGAGTCTCAACCACTGGATGGCCAGGGAACTTCCTATGTTTTGTTTCGATACTAGCTATCATTATGAATGTCCACTGTACACCAGGTGCTTCACATATGTAATTACTTATTGTTCAGTCGCTAAGTTGTATCCGACTCTTTGCGACCCCAGGGACTGCAGCACGCCAGGCTTCCCTGTCCTTTACCATCTCCTGGAATTTGCTCAAATTCACGTTCATTAAGTTGGTGACACCATCCAACCATCTCATCCTCTTTTGCCCCCTTCTCCTCCTGCCTTCAATCTTTCCCAGCTCTCAGGGTCTTTTCCAATGAGTTGGCTTTTTGCATCAGGTGGTCAAAGTATTGGAGCTTCAGCTTTGGCATCAGTCCTCCCAGTGAATATTCAGGGTTGATGTCCTTTAGGATTGACTGCTTTCATCTCCTTGCAGTCCAAAGGACTCTCAAGTGTCTTCTCCGGCACCTCGCTACTAACACTGAAAGTAGCCCTCAGTGCTCAGCACCTGTCCCTCAGGTGATAACGTGGTACCTGACTGCCGAACCCCAGCTGGGTCCTGAGGCATGGTTTTCCCCACCCAAAGCCCAAAGAAGGATATACAAAGGGGAGCATAAAGAAGACATACAGATGGCAACTGAGGCAATGCACAGATCATCAGGCTTTAGGGAAATGCAAATTAAACCGCAATGAGCTACCACTACATACCTCTTAAAAAGACTGACTGAACCAAGTGGTGGGGAAGATGTGGAGCAACTGGGGCACGGCTGGTGGGAAACCGTACTACAACTTTAGAGAAAAATAGGGTAGCACTGCCTTAACAGCGTAAACGCACATCTACCATGTGACCCAGCCTCTTCATGCATAGATGTTTACCCTAAGGGTCTGCACAAGGACTTACATAAGGATGTTTATATCAACTTTATTTTAATAGCTCCCAAACTGAAAGCAGCCAATACGTCCACTGAGAGGTGATGTGGTGCTGCCCCACAGAGGACCACCACACAGCTGTTGACTGGGACAAACTCGGATACACACATGGTGCTGGTGAATTTCCAAGTAATTAAAAGAAGCAAGACCAAAAAGAGAGCGCCTACTGCATGGTCCCATTTGTAGAACACTATAGAAAATGTCTGGAGAATCCCACGGACAGAGGAGCCTGGCGGGCTATGGTCCATGGGTCACAGAGAGTTGGACACAACAGAAGTGACTTAGCACGCAGGCGTAGGAAATGCAAGCTAATCTGGAGTGACAGAAAGCAGACTGATGGTTTCCTAGGTATAAAAGGGGAGAGGGATGGAACCAGAAAGCTTGAGGGCCCAGGACAACGGACGTTATTATTTTGATCGTGGTGAGAGTTTTATGGGTTTATGTTTCGTGTGTAAGTGGTACATGCTGAATGCATACAGGTTAAGGTATGTCAATTATGCCTCAACGAAACTGTTTTTAAAAAGGTGAGTTAAAATGTAAATATAAGTGTTGATGTTTTCTTTTCACACCCAGGGAGCGGGGGGCGCTGTTTCATCTCCCTCCACTCTGGAGAAGATCCTGCCTGACTTGTGCTGGGTGGCCTGTGGCCTCTCCTGACATCCGGGAAAGAGCGAGGGAAACTCTTACAAAAGTAACTCTCCAGGGAAGGCAACTGCAGATAAATGACAGAAGAAAGATGGTGTAAAGAAACCTGTAAATACAAGAACACACACTAAGTGGATTGTGCATTAATTCCGCTCCTGAAAATCATTACAAGAAGCTGTTGATTATGAGAAGAGAGGGCTGTGGGGAGTGGGTGGAGAGCTGGCGTTTGCTTTTCAAATACCTTTCTTTTGTCCTATTTGAATGCTCTGCGCTTATGTGTAGAGTACTTCTGAGAAGATAAAAACAGGTTCTGTGGTTATGAGATTATTGGTCATCTTTTGGTGCTATTCTATTTTTTTAAATCATTTATTTAGCTGAGCTGGATCTTAGTTACAGCACTCGAGTCTTCTGATCTTCATCGGGGCATTTGAGATCTTTAGTGGCAGCACGCGAACTCTTAGTTGGGGCATGTGGGATCTAGTTACTTGACCAGGGATTGAACCCGGGCCCCCTGTACTGGGAGTGCTGCGAAGTCTTAGCCACTGGACCATCAGGGAAGTCCCTGTTATATTTCTTATAAGAAGTAACCCTATAGATATTATCTGAGAGACAGGAAGGAAGGAGGGTTGAAAAGGAGGAAGGAGAGAGGATGCACGCAATAACAGAAACGAAAGTCACCCACAAAATGGGGCTCGTCCAAGAGAGCCCCAAAGTTCTAGTGACTACGATCCTGGAGCTCTGGGGACAAAGGGGAAAAGCATGGTGATCAAGGGAGGCAGGACAAAGCTTCCGAAGGCACTGCTCTTGAAAACAAAACAAATTTGTTCTGAAAGCTAAATGTCACACCCACTTAAAAAAATATCCAGAGAATGTCCTGGCCAGGGTCTCTTTATTTTGATATATTCTCTCCCTCCTACACAGCTATCATAGAAGCTGGCAGGGAATGGAATGAGTAGGTCAGAATGAACCACACCGTCTTGAAAACTAATGAGAAAGAAGCTACACGTGTTTTACTTCTTGTCCAGTGTTTTGATCTCACTGACGGAGCTCCTCTTCTCCAGGCATTGCTGCCTACTCAGTGTGATTTGCCCTGGGTTACTGGCCACTCCTACATGGGCACGGCTGAAGCGTGTTTGTTAAAGAAACATGAGGTCATTTCTCACAAGCAATTAGTTGCACAAGAATATGTTTGCTTTCAAAATCAAACTCTGCCATAAAAAAAAAACTGTTAGTGTTAATAAACGAGTTCAGCAAGGTTGCAGGATATAAGGTCAATACTGAAATACTCTGTTGTACTTCTACACATTAGCAAGGAATGATCTGAAAAGAAAATGAAGAAAAAAGTCCCATTTATGATAATATCAAAAAGAAGAAAATAGCAGGAATAAATTTAACAACAACAAAAAAAGTGCAAGACTTGTATACCAAAAACTATAACACATTTTTAAAAAGAAATGGAAGATCTAAAGAAATGGAGAGAGAGTCCATGTTCATAGATTAGAAGACTCAATAGTATTAGGATGATAGTAACTCTCAAAGTCATTTATAGATTCAACACAGTCACTACGGAAAACCCAGCTGTCATTTTTGGCAGAGGTTGATTAGCCAATCCTAAAATTAATATGGAAATACAAGTGACCCAGAATAGCTAAAATGATTTTGAAAAGAGTGAAGCTGGAGAACTCACACTTCCCAATTTCAAAACTGACTACAAGCTATGAAGGAGAAGGGGACGACAGAGGATGGGGTGGCTAGATGGTATCACTGACTCAATGGACATGAGTTTGAGCAAGCTCCAGGAGTTGGCAATGGACAGGGAAGCCTGGTGTGCTGCAGTCCATAGGGTTGCAAAGAGTCAGACATGACTGAGAGACTGAACTGATAATAATCAAGAATTTGTGGCACTGGCATTAGGACAAATATATATATATATATATATATATATATATATATATGTATATATATATCAATGGACTAGAACTGGGAGTTCAGAAATAGACTCATATATCCATGGTCAACTGATTTACTGATTTTCAACAAGGGTGCCCAGATAACTCACTGTGGGAAAGCACAGTCTCTCAATAAATGATCCTGGGACAAGAGCATCTCCACACAAAAAAATACTGAAGCTGGACCCCTATCTCACACTGTATACAAAAATCAACTCAAAATGGATCAAAGGCCTAAACAGAAAGGCTACAGTAACAGAATTCTCAGAGTAAAACATAAGAGGACACCTTCATGACCTTAGACAAAGCAATGGTATTTTGCTTGACATCAAAAGCATAGGCAACAATAGAAAACAGAGCTAAATTAGATTTTATCAAAATTAAAAAATTTTGTGCATCAGAGACCACCACCAAAACAGTGAAAAGATAACCCACAAGATGGGGGGAAATATTTGCAAATCACATATCTTGTAAGTGAAAGTGAAAGTTGCTCAGTTGTGTCTGACTCTTTGCAACTCTATGGACTATACAGTCCATGGAATTCTCAAGGCCAGAATTCTGGAGCAACGGGTTGCCTTTCCCTTCTCCAGGGGATCTTCCCAACCCAGGAACTGAACCCAGGTCTCCCACATTGCAGGAGTATTCTTCTACCATCTGAGCTATCAGGGAGCGGTCTAGTATCTAGCATATATAAAGAACTTCTACAACTCAACAGAAAAATACAATCCAATCAAAAAACGAGTGAAGCATCTCAACAGATACCTCCACTAAGAAGATACACAAATGGCCAACAAGCACAAGAACAGGTGCCCCACATCCTCGGTCATTAGAGAAATGCAAGCCCAAACCACAATGAAGTATCACTTCATAACCACTGGTATGACTCCTATCAAGAGATGGACAATAACAGATGTTGGCAAGGATGTGAAGAAACTGGAACCCTCATACACAGCTGGTGGGAAAGTAAAATGACACAGCCCGTTAGGAAAATGGTTTCACAGTCCCTCAAAAGTTAAACAGAGTCACCGTATTAGCCAGCAATTCCACATTAAACATACACTGGGGAGAACTGAAAACATATTGCCCCACACACTTGTGTGGGGACGGTTATGTGTGCTTAGTCGCTCAGTCGCGTCCGACCCTCTGCGAAAACCATGGACTGTAGCTCGCCAGGCTCCTCCGTCCATGGGATTTTTCAGGCAAGAATACTGGAGTGGGTTGCCATTTCCTCCTTCAGGGGATCTTTCCGACCCAGGGACCAACCTGCATCTCCTGTGTCTTCTGCATTGCAGGCAGATTCTTTACCCGTCACAGTAGAGTTATTCACAATAGCCTCAAAGTGGAAATAACCCATCAACTGATGAATGGATATAATGTGGTATATCCATAAAACGGAATATTATTCATCCATAAAAGGAATAAAGTACTACTCCATGCTACAACATGCATGAACCTTGAAAACATCATAACAAGTAAAAGAATAATATGGCACAAAAGGTCCCATATTATATCATTTCACGTATATGAGATGTCTGGAATAAGCAAGCCCTTTGGGACAGAACACATATTAGGGGTTGCCAGGGGAGCGGGAAGTGACCGCTGATGTATGAGATTCTTCTGGGGGTGATGAAAATGTTCTGGAATTAGACAGCGGTGGTGGTTGAACAACTCTGAATCATACTGAATCATTCACTTTGAACGGGTGAATTATATGGCACATGAATTGTATCTAAATAACAACAATGGCAACAACCATCTGTCCTGGTCTTGCCAAATATTAATAAAGCTTCATGATGCCTGCTGGAGAAGGCAACGGCACCCCACTCCAGTACTCTTGCCTGGAAAACCCCATGGACGGAGGAGCCTAGCAGGCTGCAGTCCATGGGGTCGCTAAGAGTCAGACACGACTGAGCGACTTCATTTTCACTTTTCACTTTCATGCACTGGAGAAGGAAATGGCAACCCACTCCAGTGTTCTTGCCTTAAGAATCCCAGGGACAGAGGAGCCTGGTGGGCTGCCGTCTATGGGGTCACACAGAGTCGGACACGACTGAAGCAACCTAGCCGCAGCAGCAGCAGCAGTGTGATGCCTGCAACGGCCCCCACTGTCCTCCAAGAGATGGCCCCAAACATCCAGTCTTATCTCCTACTTGGCTCACTCTCCCCACTTCCTTGTCTTCATGCCTGCTGCTCCCAGCTTGCCCTGCATCTCTCCACAGCCAGGGCTATGCCCAGGGCTGCAGACAGTAGAACTATATTCCACCTTCAGTCAAATATAGTCTGCAGATGGGCTCACAGTGGGGGTTTCCTGGGTTTCATTTTTTAACTGAATTTGTTATCACCAGGAGACTGCGCATAAACACATATATTCTGGCTACAACAGATTCTGTTGGCTGTCAATCCAAGTGCCAGGCTTCCTTTCTTCCCTAGAAAGGGAACTCTGGTTTCACCTTGAGTCTGTTCAGGAAAAGTGGGTCTACCCCCAGCGGAGGAACCATGTCATGCCATTTATCTTTGTAGATAGTGGCCAAGAGTGTCTACTGGAGCTCTGTGTCACAGCAACAGCAACAGGCTCTGGCTGTATTAACAGAAAACAGTTTTTTATTATATGTCAGAAACCAATTGACCTTAAAGTTCATGAAGCTTAAGCTCCAGGATTCCTCACCTGCATGGCCCTGTGAGTGTTCTAGGTTAGGCAGGGAAGCCAAGCTGCATTCAGCAGGTGAACATGAACAGTTCTGAAAAATATCCTATAAAGAGATTGAGCACAGAAGGCCCTAAGACTCCCCAGGGTTTAGTATTTATCCAGTACGATTTCTTCACTCATTCTCAGTAAACACTCACTTCCATATTTAATTTTCCATGTAATGAATTAGATGCTTCAGCTGTCAGAATTGCAGACAAAGATTTTAAAGCAGCTGTTAGAAGTATGCTCAAGGTGGTAAATGAAAATATGCTCATACTGAATGAACAAACAAGAAATCCCAGTAGAGAAACAGAAACTATTAAAAAAGGAAACAATAAAGAACTAAATGGAAATTCCAAAATTAAAAATTCAAATATTTGCAAGGAGGCTGAAAAAAAGTGAATCTGCTGTATTCTACCCTGGAGGTATAGGATTCATGAGGTTGAAAATTCTTCAGACCTAGTCCATGTTCAAGGGGTACTGGTAGTTAGAACACAGGAAAAGGGTCCTCTAAAGCCTGTAATCTAGTTCTGTGTAATGAAACAAAATGGAAAGAATGTCCTGACAAAAAGAGAGAAAAAGGTACAAGAAGCAATGACCTCTTACCCTTCACCCTTGTCCTTCCTGCCTTGAGTACTGTTGTCTTGTGAGAGCACGACGGTGCTTGGAGCAGTAACAGCCATTCTGCAACCTTGGGGGGGGGTGATGAGAAGCAGGACACCAGCTAAGCCAGACCCCTGAGAGCATAAACCTGTTGAGCATACTATGGAACAACCTGTGTCTGGATTTCCTATCATGTGAGATGATAAACTGCTCTTAATTGGACATCTGTTACTTAGTCTGAGCACATCCGAACTAAGACACAGCTTCTCCTGAAAATGGTTTAGAGAGAGCAGGAGCTCTCTAGTTACTGATCTCACTTGGTCCCCACCGCAACGAAGTTTGCAATCCCTGCCCTACACATCTGGTGAGAGATGGATCGATCAACCGCTCCCTCTTCTACAAAGCACTTCCCGATTCCCGTCTCCTCCACCCCAACCCCATCCAGCTAGAAGTAATTTCCCTGCGGTTCAATCTCTCCCTCCTTTCTGTCTCCTATTGTAATTGGACATTTAATCCCCTCCCACTGACTATCAACCCTCTGAGGGCAGGAACCATGCCTTATTCATCCCCGTATCTCCTGCTCTCTGGTGAAGTCCCTAAATACACATGGGAGGCACTCAAGGTCTGTTTGCTGCATAAATGAATAAACACTCCTACCATTAAGAATGTTGGTGTTCCAGAACATCCCACTCTCCAAGTTCATCAGGAGCTTTAAGCAGGCACTGTGCGTTGCTTCTTAATCTAGGAAGACGACTCCCACCTTATTCCAACCCTCTAGCGAATTCTGGGCTCTCAGCCCTAGACACCTGGGGCACCTCCACGACAGGTGCCTCTGAAGCCTGGATCCCAGGTCCTGCCAGAGGCCTGGACTTGTCCCTTATTCAGGAAGCATGAGAGGATAAAAGCAACTGTATAAGACTTTTCCCAGGATAATCTGGCAAGAACTTCTGGTCAATCACAAATTCCAGGAAAAAGTGGAAATTTACACACATACAAATCTCCTGTGTTTTACGAGAGAAAGGCTAGGCAACTTGAAAGCTCACATCCCTACCACAGATCCAAAGACCCCAGAGGGCAGCGCCCCCACAGGGGACAAGGACACTCAGAGCACCTCAAGGTGTTGACAACTCTGAGAAGCACAATTTCCTTTTGCATCAAGCCTGGGTCTAATTTAACCGTACAAATGCTTCCTGAACTGGCAGCTGATTTTCAGTTCCAGCTCTTGGTAGATTCTCTCCTGGCACTTGATTCTTGACTCTAATTGGCCTTTTGTTTTTCAATATTGTATAAAAAACAGGTAACATAAAAATTACCGTCTTAGGCATTCTCAAGTGCGTAGTTCAGTAGCTTTAAGTACATTCACATTGTTCTGCAACCTTCACCACTACCCATTTGCAGAACTTTCTAGTCCTCCCAAACTGAAATTCCATACCCGGGAAACACTAACCCTTCCATTCTTCCTCCCCCAGCCCCTGGCAACCACTATTCTATTTTCTGTCTCTATGAATTTGACTACTCTGGGTACTCCACATCAGAGAAATCCTACAATATTTGTTCTTGTGTGTGTGACTGGTTTATTTCACTTAGCATAATGTCCTCCAGGTTCATCCGTGTCATAGCATGTGACAGAATCTCCTTCCTTTTTAAGGCTGATTAATACTCTGCTGCATGTATAGGCCACATTTTGCTTATCCATGCATGCGGACGTTTGGGATTTGGGTCACTTCCTCCGTTGGGCTATAGTGAGTAATGCTGCTGTGAATGTGCATGCGTGTGTGCATGCTTAGTCACCTCAGTCATGTCCGACTGTGTGTGACCCCGTGGACTATAGCCCACCAGGCCCCTCTGTCCAAGGGATTTTCCAGGCAAGAATACTGGAGTGAGTTGCCATGCCCTCCTCCAGGGGATCTTCCTGGCCCAGGGTTCAAACCGGTGTCTCTTATGCCTCTGGCGCTGGCAGGTGGGTTCTTTACCACTAGCACCACCTGGGGAGCTCGCTGCTGTGAACATGGTCGGGGAGAGGGGGTGGGGGGTACTGATAACTGCTCTAGTCCCTGTTTTCGGGTCTTTTTGTGAACCAGACCTTTGTCCAAATCAATCAGGACCGTGACCTGGGCATGGCATTCTGGGGGCCAGTCTCTATTCCAAGGGGAGGGAAAAAGACATCCCCCACCCCACCCCCTACACATGGCCCTCCAAGCTGAGCTGAGACTGGCACCTAGGAAGCCGCTCCCGGCCCCGACGAAGGCAAATCAGGGACAGAGTGGCCCAGAAACAGGAATGGGACCCCCCCTCTGCCTCCGTGTCTCCAAGGGGACACATACCACTGCACGGAGGAGAAGAGTGGGACAAGGGAAGCCTCTGTTCCCCAAAAGGGCAGGCCAGCCGCAGAGGCGGCCCCAGGGGCTCGAAAGGGCAGCCGGGACTGCAGGAGCAGAGGTTATGTAAAGGCAGAGGAGGCTGAGACTGGCGCTATTCAGAAGACCTCAGTCAGAGGGGTCCCAGGCGTGGGGGTGGGGCGTGAGGGAGGGTGGGGCCGGAGGAGTCTGGAATGCTCTCATTTGACAGATGGCCCCCAGCTCAGCCAACTCCTCCAGGAGGGGAGGCACAGAGGCAGAAATCCAAAGGGCTGGTGGCCAGTGGGGGTGGGGTGGGGTGGGGCTGGTTCATGGCGCGCCGTTGGTCTATAACCTCGGCCTTCAGAGCGCGGTGCTCCGTGTTTTAGTGGGAGTGTGGGTGGACTGCAGCTGGTGGGCAAGGGCGCAGTCTGGACACCTGTGGGTCCCTCTCTCTGTCTGCCGTAAGCAACTTTGAATAGGTTACATGATATTTTTTGGTGCCAAACTGTCTAGGTTCAGGCACCAAATGATGACAGGCCGGGAAAGGCACAGTCACTGCAGGGAAAATTAATTGCGTCTGTGCAGCTCTGAGCATCTCAGGAGTATAAATATGACTAAGTGTATGCCTTACATGTCAGGACCGAGGTACAGACTCAAGGCTCTCCCCCGGCCCGGTCCAAACTTCGGGACTCCGCCGATGCCCTGGGAACTGAGAAGGGCCGCTGCTGAGGGCTCAGCTTCAGGAACCACCCCTCACCGTGGTGACTCCAACTCAGAGAGCTTCCCTGATTCGATACAGCGGCTCCTGCTACCCTCCCAGGCAAACTGGAGTTCTCAGTAAGAAACTGGAGGCCAGCTGTCCCTATAAATTCAGAGAACCCCCCTTCCAGACTGTTCTGGGATCTGGAACCCTCCTTCTGACAGTTCTGAAGTAGCCTGGACTTGGCCCCTGTAACATGATTCTGAGGCCAGATAAGGTGGCAAGAAGCCTGTTGGCTCAGCTTTTTCCTAATGCCCAGAGCGCGAGAGGGCCTGATGTCTACATGTCCCTGCAGTGATGCAACACCCCAGCAGCACCTGCCTGCATGCTGGACTGGGGGCGGAGCTGAGGGGGTGGCGCCAAGAGCTGAGCACTGGGGAGGCTCCCCAGCTTGGGCACCCAGAGTGCAAGTTGCCACCCTGCACTTCCATCAGGTACTAACCAGACTGACGGAAGAGCCTGTCCAGGCTGAGGTCCCACAGGAGACCAAAGGCTCTCGAAGAAGTTTCTGGAGGCCATGTCAGCAGCTAGGAGGAGAAAAAAAAACAAAAACAAATTAGTTGGGTCATCACTATGGAGTAATAGTAGTAAATCTTTACTACACCATATTAAACAAGTCCCATTTAATCCTTACAAATCCACGTGGTAGAAGGATACTGTCATTACCACCACTTTACAGATGACGAAACTAAGCGCACAGAGGTCAAGCAACTTCCCCAAACTCAGAGCAAGTAAGGAGCAAAGCCAGGATTCAATCCCAGGTCTAGGTGACTTGACATCTCCTACTCTGTCCACCTCCTTGTGTGGGAATCTTGATCCTTTTGCCCCTCACGCTCTGAGGCCCCAGCCATGTCCTTTAGGGCAGGCACCCGTGTAGGGAAGCGAAAGAGCTCAGACCTACAGTAAGCTGGACAAGGTCAAGTTGGCTCCTCTTTGTGAGCCTCACATGGTTTCCAGGTCAGTGCCTTATCTCACAGGCATGGGTGACCTCTGACTCCCATACCCAAAGGCTGGGAGGTACTCTTGGCCGAGGGCCCTGAGCTGAGTCTTAAGGAGAGTCCCTCGCTCAGATCACTCAAGGTCATCCCCCCCATCCCTGGCCAGTGCGGTCTTCCTCTGATAACTGGCCAACGCAGGGGCTCAAAGGCCAGGACCCTTGCCTCAACTGCAACAACTCTAAAGAGTAATCCCAGTTCCAGGGCCCCCTGCCCCGCCACCACCCAGGACCAGCCATGACCTCTCTTGCATTAGTTTTGCTCCTCAGCTTCCCTCTCTGCTCCCCGCCTGCTGCCTCTGTCCCTCACAGGTGCAGCTGTCCGCTTCCAAGAGATCTAAGACGCCAGAACTCTGCCTCCCTCTTCCTTTCCTCACTTCTTCAGAGCTAAACACATGATCACTCCCCAACAAGAACATGAATTCATCGACAGCACACGCTTCCAGATCTTGGCCTCCAAGGCTCACCTGGGAAGTCCACTCTAGAGCTCCGAGAACGAGTTTACATAATAGGTGAGCACTAAAGCTGATGCCTGAGCTTCCCAGGTGGCTCAGTCGGTAAGGAATCCACCTGCGGTACAGGAGACGCGGGCTCGATTCCTGGGTTGGGAAGCTTCCCCTGGAGAATGGCACTCCAGTATTCTTGCCTGGAGAATCCCATGGGCAGAGGAGCTTGGTGGGCTACAGTCCATAGGGGTGCAAAGAGTCGGACACGACTGAAGTCACTGAGCACGCATGCAAGGCTGAAGCCTACTCCCCCAGTTGTCCACTGTTCACCCCGCTGAAGCCCCGGGAGCAGGGAGGCTGGCAGGCAGCAGGAACTGGTTCCCATGGGGACTCAGGATGGCCCTTCTGGAGATATACCTGAGGGAGAAGGGTTGGAGAAGTCTAACCCCCCAACCCCTGGCTCTTGAATTAATCTCAGCTATGTGTGCGGGCCCCCAGCAGCCCTGTGGCCCTGCTCCCCTAGCTGCCTTTGCTTGGGAGTGGTCCCTTAACCCCTCATAGGCCAATCAGACTCTTCTTCCTGGGGGTTTCTTTGACCATGGAGAGCCTGGGGCATAGAGAGAAGCTGAAGTCTGTCCTAGGATCCTGACCTGTCTCCGGTGTGACTCCAGCTCCTGTGAGACCCAGCGCTGTCCCTGCCATTGGGTCCCACGGATCACCCCTGCAGCTTCACAGGAGGCCCCCAGCAGCTTCAGGGATCCCCCATGGATTTGTGCTTCTCTGAACTGGAGTCCTCACCAACAGAGTGAAGTACAGGGAGCCCCAAGGCCATGTCCACTTGGGATGTGTGTGCGCGCATGCCAATCACTCAGCTGTGTCCGACTCTTTGCGACCCTAAGGACTGTAGCCCGCCAGGCTCCTCTGTCCATGGGGATTCTCCAGGTAAGAATACTGGAGTGGGTTGCCATTTCCTCCTCCAAGGGTTCTTCCCAACCCAGGGATGGAACCCCCGTCTCCTGCACTGGCAGGTGGATTCTTCACCACTGTCCGGCCAGGGGAGCCCTCAATGGAAACCCCGGCCACCGCTGCCAGAATCTTTCTGTCCCTACAGCTCAGCATGGAGCCAGTCCTTTGCCAAGGTCTGCGGGAGAGCAACCGCTACTGCTGCTGTGGGAAGAGAAGTTCCCAGTGGCAAGAGAACCTAAATCTCAGAAGGGAGGCATCAGAGCCCATCCTAAGGCCTGTGGGTGGTCACGTGAGTAGCAGACGGCAGCACCCCGCTCCATCTTTCCTTCCAGAGATAGAGAGATGTTGGGTGGGGCCTCCCTGAGAAGACATCCCGAATGCCAAGTGCATCCCTTGCATGGATTCAACTTCAGCTTTTGTTTCTCCTTCCTGAAGATGGAGAGCCTGGCCTCTGGGTTGACACTGTTCCTTCCTGATGGTGCCCAGGCCCTGGGCAGAGCAGTGGGCAGGACCAGAAGGACAAGGCAGGCCATGAGATTTCCCCACTCGACTTTCACACGGGACTGCTGAGCCCAGTTTACGGGGTGAGAAACGGAGACACGGAGCCGCTGTTAAATGACGGCCCACGTCACACGGCACTGGGTGGAAAAGCAGGGCTGGGGTGCTCTGCTGCTGCATGCCCCCTCCCAACAGGCAGCAGCGGCTGGGGAAGAGACCGGGCGGGGCTCATGCACGCCTCCACGCTGTGTCAGGGTCACACAGGACCCTCTGTGGCCAGCATCTCAGACTGGCTCTGTGTCTGTCGTGCGCTGTGCAAGGACAGAGAAGCTGCCCTGACAGGACAGGGAAGAATGGCCACTGTGTCCCCCGGGGCCTGCTGTCCCTGGCACAGATGGTCCGGGGCCTCGTCTCCGCGCCCTGTGTTCAGATACCAGCAGCTGGTGCGTGGGCTTTCCCTGCTGGCTGCTCCTTGCTGTCTTTCTCCATGTGAAGGTTCTAAACCTAGGGCAGAAAGTGCGTTCTGCCAAAGCAAAATGTTCTGGAAGTAACCGGAAAGGGAAGGAGGGGAAGACAGAGCAGCTGTCCTAGGCTTTTCCAGCTGACCCACCACTCCACAGCGAACACCACAGCTCCAGCTCCATGAGGGCCCTCACACCTGCAAGGCCACTGCCTGTGGGATGAGGGCCCAGACCTGGGACCTGGAGAACAGCCTGCGCACAATGGGAACACCTGTTGAGTGGGAATCACAGAGAGCCAACCCCCTGCAAGGCATGCGCTCCGGGGGCTCCTGGCGTGAGACTACCAGCCGGCGCCTGCACCTTCCTGACTCCATCATCACAAGTCTCCCTCCCTCCTCCAGCCTCAGCGAGGACCAACCCAGCAGCCCCCAAGGGCGGGAAGAGGATGGGAACCCAGCCCCTCTGGCCAGCTGCCCTTCCCCGGGTGTTGGGCCGGTTCGCTCTTGCCACCTAGTGGCAGTCGCGGTCCTCACCTGTAACAGCCACTGGAGCAGGGGCGTGGGGCAGTCGCCCGCGGGCAGGTAGATACTGCTCAGAAGGCCCTGGCGCAGGAAGGTGAGCTGCCGGGCCGGCGAGGAGCTGCGGGGGCAGAAGGGCAGAGGAGGAGGTCAGGGCGTCCGGATTTCAGCTTCCCTGGGACTAGAAGCAGTCACTGCTCTGGACAAAGACGCTCAGGGCAAGCGGCTGCTGGAACAGAAACCAACCCACAGGGCCTTTCAAAATCATCTGCTGTCCACGAACATTATCTCACAATGTCGTCTGCTTTTTTTTTTGGCCTCACCCTGCCAGGCTTGCAGCATCTTAGTTTCCCTGCCAGGGCTCAAACCCAGGTGCCTGGCAGTGGAAGCACTGAGTCCTAACCACTGGAGCGCCAGGTAAATTCCCCTCTCAGTGTTTTGCACATAGGATGGGGGAGCACAGTTTGTTTTATCAGCATGATGGAGGGGGAAACTAAGGTGCTGACCATTTTTGATAAGGGTTTGGGTTGTGATGAGGAGCGTGCCCGGGAGCCTTGCCTCTTAGCCTGGCTGCAGCCAGAGGACAGGATTACCCACCAGCCCGCATGGTGCCGCCCGTCTGGATCTGGTTACACAGAGCATGTCTGCCCCGTCTTGTGTTTTTCCAAAACAAAGGGGACACCTGAGAAGGTGGGAAAAGAACAGACAGGGGCCCAGGAGAGGGAAATCTGGGGAAGGAAATAACAACTGTGGGTGGCAGAGAAGTCTCAGGAAACCATGTGAAAAGCAAGGGTCCTGATGAGGTAGAGGTGGGGTGGGCAGAGGAGGGGGACCCCTGTGCTTCTGGGCCCATAATTTCATGGTGAGCTGTCAGGCCTCACCCTTCTGCCCTGAGCTGCTGGCGTGGGGAGAAGCCCTGCTTTTGAGCACACTGTCATCCTAGGAGATCATCTGGACCCATGGCACCCCAAATCCCTGGACAATGAGGAGTTGATGTATTTTGTATGATTTTAGGGCCTCTGGTGGAAGGTGCTGGACTTCACCCCCCTCCTGTACTCCTGGTATTCTGGGGAAGTTGGGTTTGGGGTAGGATCCTCCCTAGAGGACAGAGAAGACTGGCATGCTGAAGTCCACGGAGTCACACAGTCCGACACGACTGAACAACAACAACTTAATACTCTCTCTGAGTCTGGTGAATGCCTCTTTGCTCTCTTTCTAGACAATGTTCTAAAGGCAATTAATAAGGATTCCAGATAAATGAAACCGTTAACTTCATGTCCATTCTTTTTTTAAATGACCAAATCCAGGCAAAGAACGTTTCGGACGGCATTTAAAGTCATGACTCTAGATAGACATTTCCTTGGTTGGCCCACCCTCCTCCTCCTCCTTTTTAAAAAGGACATCATATTTTAATCTGCCAGGAACAGAATGCTCCAAAACAAAGATGCTCCTCCAAGCCAAGTTGCTGTCTCTTTGAGTATATCCAGGCAATTTACAAATTGTGTACTTTTTCTTCGTCCACCGCCCCCCACCCCGCCGCAAATCATTTAAGTTCAGAGGAGAAAGCAGCTTTGTTCCTGTGTTAGTGAAGCTGACAGTTCTAAAACAGACCTTTATTTGTACATACAAACACGTGTGTACCCCAGGGCTGCCGGCACACGCCACTTCCACCCCACGTGCTCGGTCACACAGCCACTTTCATGGGCTGACCTCAGAGATGCCTGTGTGATTCACGCGCAGCCCCCCAAACGCAGACAATAGCCAAGCCAGCCACGTCTGGAGGACCTCACAGACTGGCAGGGCCTGGCGGGGGGCCATGTGGAAGGAGGCCGGCGCTCCAGGGACTCCAAGAAGACGCTGGCTCTGGCATTCTGCTCAGGGGGCACCCGCCAGCTTCTCTGTAGGGGAATGGATTCAACAAACCCGTCGGCTCAGATCAACACATTTCCAACTGCTGCTCAGAGGGAGAGACGCCTCTTGGTTGACGATATCTCCCTTCTGCTACACTTTGCAGTGTAGTTTCTGCCAGAGGAAGGATCAGTCTGCCTCGAGGTTCACTGCTGCTGAGTTAGGCTTGGTGTGCAGGACCAGGGGTCAGAGACAGGCAGCAAAGGGCATGGTCCAGCTATGCCTGCAAGCGAATGGCTGTCAAAGAACTCAGCTAGATGAGATGTGAGGAATCTCCTGTGAGTGTGCTCGGTGAAAGGGCACTGCTGCCTTGCCTTGGCTGGACCGCGCGCCCTGACACCCTTCAGGGGAAGGACAGAGAGATGGCAGGAGGAACCTCCTGCTTGGTGGAAGGGCAGGGAGGGGCCTGGCAGGCAGATACCAGCCTGATCTGAGGGATGAGGAGTGTCTGCAAGTGGGGAGGCCCTTGGGGGGAGAAGGTGAGCAGTTACAGAATCCACTGCTGTTAGATTTATAAAAATCCCTGGCAGGTTCACAAACTGGGAATGCTGACACTGGGCCCCAGCAGGCGCCCGGGCCTGTGGCAAAGCCGACGTCGAGGTTGGAAGTTATCCTGAGAATGTCAGGACGCCATGGGGCGAGCAGGGAGGAGCTGAACCTCCTCTTGTAGGCAGATGCCGCTTAGGCCCAGCTGGGCGTGAAGCCCCAGCTGCCAGCCCTGAGGATCCAGGGAGGGGAGGTCCCCACCCCAACAAGGAGTGGCTACGGCCAGCCTTGGTGGCAAGGACACAGGGCAGTGGGAAAAGAAGGAAGGAAGACAGGGTGCGGGGTGGGGTGGGGATCAGTAAGAAGGGGGAAGCACAGAGAACAAGGGCCCCAGACTCAGTCAGCATGCTGGGCTCCTGGCGGAACTCTGATCTTCTGCTTGGACTCTATGTTCCTGATAAGGCCCAAGTCAGGATCTCCCAGCCCCCATCTCTGGTCTAGTTTACGGGCAGCAGTCCCAGGGGGCAAAGTCTCTAAATGCCTCGGGAATCCCAACTGATGGCAGAAGGATAAACACTGAGTGTCGTTATTTATAGGGTATCAGTTTCTGCGCCTTTGCCAGGCTACTAAGATGAAAGCTTAAGGGAAACGCCGAGGGAGAACAGCCACAAGTAATGGTCCCAGTGCTCTTCTTCTTCCTTCCTTTGTTTAAAGATCAGCGAGCGGAGGGCTTCCCTGGTGGTCCAATGGTTAAGAATCCACCTGCCAATGCAGGGCACATGGGTTCGAGCTCTGGTCCAGGAAGATGCCATGTGCCACGGAGCAGCTCAGCCCAGGCGCCACAACTACAGAGTCTGTGCACCCTAGAGCCCCGTGCTCCCCAACAAGAGGAGCCTCTGCACACAGAAGCCTGAGCACCGCAGCTAGAGAGAGCCTGAGTGCAGCAACGAAGACCCAGCACAGTCAAAAATAAACAAATAATTTTGTAAAAAAGATTAAAAAAAAAGACTGCTTAAAAAAAAATATCAACGAGCGCCACTCTGGTCCAAAGCCCAGGGATCCTAACAACTGCCTGGAGGACCACTCCCACCTGCTCTGGATTTGGGGGGCAGGCGCAGGCCGTGGGGCGGCTGAATGCTGCCCTGCTCTGGGACCCCTGGATTTATTTCACTCAGTCTTCCCCCTGCCTGCCAGGAAGACAAAAAGGAGGTCTTGGCTAAACCGGAGCTGGGGCCTGGGCCTCAGGGAAGTCTGATGCCTGAGCACCATTTACATCACTGAACTCAGAGTGGCCCGCCCCGCCTGCTGAAGCCATTGCTGAGGAAGATCCCCACTGGCACTTCAGGAGTCCTGAGAACAAACTACAAACGGAAGGTGCACCCAGAGGACCAACGTGGGTCCCGGCACTCCCACACACACTGCAGGGAGGGTGGGGAACAGGGAGGACCCAGGGTGCTTCAGCGGGCAAGCTCCACCCTCGAGGTGCTGGTGCCTGTCTTAGAGCTGCCCTGGGGCACAGGCCATCGTGAGGCTTGGATTTCCCACTGAAATGCTGTCAGGGGAGGAGGAGAGAGCTCAGCCTCCCTCCTTCTCTCCTCCCCAACCCCCACCACCCTGTACCAGCTTCAGTCACAGAGGCATGTGACTTTGGTCCCGGGGAAGCGACCTGAGGTCACACGTCCAGCCGAGTGACAAATGAGAGAGGACGGTCCACACCACCTCCAGTCCTACAGCTGCAGTGCTGGGAGTTCAGTTAGTTCAGTGGCTCAGTCGTGTCAGACTCTTTGCAACCCCATGGACTGCAACACACCAGGCCTCCCTGTTCATCACCAACTCCCAGAGTCCATTCAAACCCATGTCCATCGAGTTGGTGATGCCATCCAACCATCTCATCCTCTGTTGTCCCCTTCTCCTCCTGCCCTCAATCCTTCCCAGCATTAGGGTCTTTTCCAGTGAGTCAAATGTTCGAATGAGGTGGCCAAAGTATTGGAGTTTCAGCTTCAACATCAATCCTTCCAATGAACACCCAGGACTGATCTCCTTTTGGATGGACTGGTTGGATCTCCTTGCAGTCCAAGGGACTCGCAAGAGTCTTCTCCAATACCACAGTTCAAAAGCATCAGTTCTTCGGTGCTCAGCTTTCTTCACTGTCCAACTCTCACATCCATACATGACCACTGGAAAAACCATAGCCTTGACTAGATGGACCTTTGTTGGCAAAGTAACGTCTCTGCTTTTTAATATGCTGTCTAGGTTGGTCATAACTTTCCTTCCAAGGAGTAAGCATCTTTTAATTTCATTGCTGCAGTCAAAATCTGCAGTGATTTTGGAGCCCCCCAAAATAAAGTCAGACACTGTTTCCACTGTTTCCTCATCTATTTGCCATGAAGTGATGGGACCAGATGCCATGATCTCTGTTTTATGAATGTTGAGCTTAAAGCCAACGTTTTCACTCTCCTTTTTTCACTTTCATCAAGAGGGTCTTTAGTTCCTCTTCACTTTCTGGCATAAGGGTGGTGTCATCTGCATATCTGAGGTTATTGGTATTTCTCCCAGCAATCTTGATTCCAGCTTGTGCTTCTTTCAGCCCAGCGTTTCTCATGATGTACTCTGCATACAAGTTAAATAAGCAGGGTGACAATATACAGCCTTGATGTCCTCCTCTACTCAGTGAGGACCAGGCCTGGGTTAGACACCGAGACCGCCTGCTCTTGCTCTAAGATGAGCTGCTGGCTTAATCTGTGCCAACATTTCCCACTTTGTACAGTGGAAAGAAAGATAACATCCCTCTTCACCAGACAGCAAGCAGAGGTGAATCTACGTAAAGAAGTGATTTTTTACTTTTGTATACCTTTCGTTCGTTCAGTGATAAGTCATGTCTGACTCTTTGCAACCCCATGGACTCTAGCCCATTAGGCTCCTCTGTCCATGGGATTTCCCAGGTGAGAATACTGGAGTGGGTAGCCATTTCCTTCTCCAGGGGATCTTCCAGGGATCGCGCCTGAGTCCCTTGCATTGGCAGGCAGACTCTTTACCACTGAGCCACCATGCAAGCCCAAGAAGTGATTTTTTAAAACTGTATTCATTCTCCCCCCAAACCACTAATGATTACAGAAAGTGTGAAAATACAGAGGAGTCTAATGAGGAGACTTGAAAGTCACCTGAAACCTCACAAAGTGAGACTCACTTTCTCAAAGGTGAGAAACTGTACCTTATTGCTCTTTGAGCGATGAAGTAACCTTTTCGTCTTCCTCCATCCTCGCATTTCTGGCTGCACTAATTATTGAGCGCTAGTAATTCCCACCCTCTGTCTCGACTGGAGGTCTTTGGCTCAAACAGGAAATAAAGGATGACCTGCAGGCTAAAGGGCGACCTTCAGGAAGTGGCCCTTCCCCAGTGCCTGGCAAGCATCCCCTGACCTGGCCTCCGGCAGGGCACGGACATTCCTGGCCCCAGGCCCCATCTCCGCTCTGCTTCGTTAGCAAACTTGAGGGAGGAGGGTCTGGCCTCTCGGCTCCAGGCAGGCTGGCCGGCCACCTGGCCCCATTTGGCACAGCTGTCTGGTTCCAGGCCACCACTCCACGGGCCATCTCCTCTGTCGAACACTTCCTGCCCTCCATTCAGCCTGGGACAGAAAATCTGCTGTCAGCCCCAAATCCCAAGGAGAAACAGCTCAGGAAGCCACCTGCCTCTTCCCTCTTATCTCCTCCCTGTCCAGCCACTTCTCTGTCCCTGTTGCTTCCTCTGGTTCCACTATCTGTCTTCTTTCCCTTCATTTCTTTCCCTGCCCTCTTTTCGTCATCTCTTTATGAGATATATTTGCATTTAAAAAAATATTTATTTGGCTGCCCTGGGCTTTAGTTGCAACATGCGGGATCCAGTTCCCTGACCAGGGATCAACCCGGGGGCCCCCTGTATTGAAGAGCTTGGAGTCTTAGCCACTGGACCACCAGGGAAGTCCCTAGATAGATTTTAATTTGGCAACAGGAAATTTTACCAGTGTTCATACCCTAAGACCCAGTCATCTCACATCATATCCAGAGATCCATTCCAGAACTGCTGACAAATGTTTTTGTATAAGGACACGCTCTACCACACTGTTTACTATGGGGGGAAAGTTGGAAACCACCTGCATGTCGAGAGAAATCAAGAAAATGGTTAAATACTTCAGGCATCAATGCCATGCGAGGTGTAATTTCAACATTAACATTATTCGGTCTAATTGCAACATTTGGGCCTTATATTTAGATTCTTCTTTCAACAACATATTAAAAAAAAACACTTATAAGCAATCACAGAAACCTGAATGCTGATCAATATCAATGATACTAAGACATGCCTATATTCTTTAAGTGTAATAATGTATTGAAGTTATGTCTGAAATAGTATGTTAGAGACCCAGATTGAAGGACTTAAAGGATTAAATTGTATGTGTCTGGGACTTGCTTAAAAATGATCTTGAGGGGACAGTGTGAGTGGACAGGTGTACAGGAGAACCAAGGCTGCCTCCGAGTCAGTAACTGATGTTGACTGGCAGGTACGCATAGGCCCCCTTTGCTTTTATGTGTTTGAAACTTTCCATGATAAAAAGCTTTAAAGGAAACACATCAAAGCTCTGTGATTTTTCTGTTGTTAAGTAAGATGGACTAGCCGGAAAACAGAACAAGGTTCTTGTGTTCAAGTCCTAATGTGTCCCTAACCTCCACAAGCCGTATGGGCTGGCGGGGGGCGGTCAGGTGGTCTCGCCTCCATGTCCCAAGTGGCCGGGGCCCAGCAGGGCGCCAGCCTGCAGTGGAGGGCTGATGGACTGAGCCCTGCAGGCTTTCTCGCTCTCATTCTTAGACATGTGAACTCACAGTCACAAGAGTTGCCTGCTACTGTGGCCAAGTTTTCAAAACTCCCCTAAAAAAATCAAACACAGTCAGGGGTTATGTGATAATGACTGTGAACAAGCCCCACCGAGAAGAGGACCAGGGCAGCTGTCCTGACATTATGCGGAGTTGTACTTGTGGCCGGGGACAAACTTTCCAGGAGGAAGGGGGGGGGGTGACAGGCTCTGGGAAACTGCTGGGCAGAAAGGGAAGTGGCTCCAGTGTTGATGGAGACATAACCCCAAAGGCATGTGCGCTGGGTCTGACCATGCGCCCAGGCCGTGGCGGAAGAAAAAGCAGCACATAACAGGTGTCGAATATCTGCTACAGGGTAAGATTCTGCAAAGGACGTGCATCCAGATTAGTGAGAAAACGTCATAAGTAGACATGTGTGTACTGCATGTTTCCCTAAAGGCTGACAGAGCCACACTGGCAAAACACAACTTCCGATTGCCTCCTCTGGGGTGGGTTTCTCACCACTGGGTTCCTCGAGGGAGGGGCCTGGTCAAGCTGCACGGATGTTTACCTGAGGAACAGCTTTTCCAGGGGGCTCCGCGGCTTCAGGTGTGAACTGTCCAGGATGCAGGGCACGGGGTGGCACCTGGGGAGAAACACGGTCTCGCCCGGATGCACGGCTGGGATGACCTGCAGTGGCACGGAGAACCTCTCCACCAGCTTCCTGGCAAATCAAGGGGCAGGGGAGAGCCGGGCATCAGCAGGTGCACCTTCTCTGTAGTCTGGAGGGAGGCCAGGGAAGGCCATATGGCTGCCCCTCCCTGCAGCCCCCGCCCGGTGGGACCCAGACGGGGGCACAGTGCCACCTGCTGATGGAGGGAGAGCCCGCCATAGTAGACAAAGGGGCTCTCTCCTCTCCCGCCCCTGCCGGACCCCAGCCCTCTCTCAGGGTCTTAGTGCAGGAGTCCTGGTTCCAAACCCTGCCCTACTTGGGCGCTCCGGTTAAACACCCACTAAGTGCCCACGACTGCAGGTGCCAGGTGCTCAAGGATGAGGCAGGCGTGGGCTGCCCATGCTCTGACAGGACAAGTGTAAAGAGATCACAGCGTTCAGTGAGTGGACCAGCCCCAGAGCTAGGCCCCACGGATAGGGGAGGTGCAGGCAGAGGGAGACGGGACACACTCCAGCGCTATGGGGCTGTGCCTGAGGGAGGAGGAGGGTGTTCCTGAGGATGAGGGCAGTGGCAGTGCCATGCAGCATGGAAGGGTCTCCCTTACCCAGAACGCAGTGGGTGAACACAGCAAGCCAGAGAACAGGAAGAGAGAGAGAGAGAGAGAGAGAGAGAGAGAGAGAGAGAGAGAGAGAGAGAGAGTGTGTGTGTGTGTGTGTGTGTGTGTGTGTGTGTTGTGCAGGTAAACAGATCTGCACACATGTTCTTAGACACACACCACGGCCTGCACACATCTGACACGCCCAACCATGGTCCAGGGTCATCCCGAGGGAACAGGATGGGGGAGGGGAAGGAAGGGGAAACATTTCCTGTTTACCTCAAACAACAGTGTTTGGATTGATTCTGCATTAACATAACATACACTCAACAGTAATCATAACAAAGTAAAGCAAGCCACAGGCACTGCACCCCTTCTTCTCATCAGAGGAGGGCCGGTACCCAGGTTGCCAGCTGGGTCCCGAGACAGTAGACACGGAGGGGACACAGCCAGGGGCTCCTGTGAGTATCTGGGACCCAGCAGCCAGCGCTGGAGGTGGACAAGCTGAGCTGAGGGCGCACCAGCTGCCAGTGGAAACCTGTCATTCTCTGGCCAAGTGACCCAAGGTAAGGAAGGTCATCCTAAGGATGAAACGGCACAACAGATGGGAATGACATCGGAAAACCGGACAGATTCTGATCTCACAGACTTCGGAAACAGCCTCAGCAAACCACCATAAAAATGGTACAACAATTTTCTGTTTTGTTAATTTATTTGCCGTTTGAGTTTTTGAGTATCTACGGCTTGCTATGTCCGCAAAGAGCTTGACACAACCGAGTGACAGAACAACAACGGCTTCCTAGGTTGCTTTTATAATTTTAGAAAAAGTACAGATTATTAAAAGTCTGTAAGAACCAGATTCATCTGTAAAAAGCTCTGGGCTCCTGACCCCAAACCATCGCTCAAAAGGCGTTCTGTGATATTAAATACAATGTCTGTGCATTATTAAGCGCTCTGAGATGGCTCTAATTGAGGACTTCCTGTGCAGCACAGAAGTGAGGATAAAGGATGATGCTGTGGTATAAATATCCTCCCCTTCCTGGCACTGACACTCACATAAAGGGCTTTTAACTTTAAGGACTAGAGAATGCAGGATATTGTCTGTTCAAGACACAGGCTATCCTTCGAGCAGGAGCAGCTGATCAGCTCGGGACAACTGGGGGCCTTTCTCTGCCGGGCCAGGGTAGGGGGTCATGTGACTCCTGGTCACAGGTGACCTGACTGCCACATGGGGGCCAGCCCCCCCGGCCTGGGCCTCACCCTTCTGGACCTGTACTCCTGCATGGCATCTCCCACCCACCCCTGGCCCCAGTCAGGGATGGAAGAGGCTGCCGGGCTTTGTACATTGGTGAGTAATTTTCTTTGAAGCAGAGAACCCAACTGACCCATCAAAATGATTGCACATCAAAACAACCACCTCAAAGTGGCTGTTGTCAGAAGAGGCTGTCTCAGAGTACTACTTGAAAAGGTCACGTGCCCAGAGGATTATCAGCAATTTCAAACCCTGGAGCACCAGCTGCCCAGGTTAACTCCCTTTCTGTGGGGAATTTTAAAAGCATCCAGGCCACAACTTCCAAAATCCTGGCTGCACTCGGGAGAAAGGGAAAGAGCTAGAGAGATTATCCAGGCTATAGAGGAGTCTTCAACCATTTACTTCCAAGGCTCTCTGTCCAGTGAGTGGGGACCCTGGGAAGTGAATCCCCAGCCCCGACAGAGAGAGAAAATTGCTTCATTACTCATGATGCCACCAAAGCCCCTGGCCCAAACCTGCTGATTCCATCTGCCAGGAGTCACCGTGTGGCCGTCAGGCACCCTTTCCCTGCCTCTGGGCAGCATGTGGAAACTGGGACCAGCCACAAGGCTGCTGCTGCTGCTGCTTAGCTCTTTAGTCTGACTCTCTGCAACCCCAGGGACTACAGCTCACGAGGCCCCTCTGTCCATGGGATTCTTCAGGCAAGAATACTGGAGTGGGCTGCCTTTTCCTTCTCCAGGGGATCTTCCCCACCCAGGGATTGAACCCGCCTCTCCTGCAGTGGCAGGTGGATTCTTGACCACTGAGCCACCAGTTAGGAGGCAGATGTCCCTAATCCAGGCCAAGGGTCAGCAGCAGCGGCCTCCTCCTGCCCATTTCAATCAACGAGGCTTTCGCTGCCACACAAGCAAGCTTGCCACTGCTACCAAGCAGCACAGCCAAGCAGGCTGTAAAGGCCCTCAGAGCCGGAAGGAACTCTACAGTCCGCAAACTTTACAGACAGCCAGCTGAGTCCCGATCTGACGGGGAACCTTATGGGGGTCCTGAGAGAGGGGCCCTCGGGGAGTCTGTGTGTGTGGGTGGACACAGGATGCTGACTCAGTGTGGGCATTCCAGCAGACCGCCAGCTCAGGCCTGAACAACGTCACCCAGACGCACAGACAAAGCAAAGCCTGGACAGGCAGGCAGTCCAGGGAGTGTGGACCAGCCTGCCCCTGGGTTATATGGGGACACGTGGTTCCTGAGGGAGCGGAGGGGAAGAAGGGGGAAGGGGGGGAAGAATGGAAAGGAAGGCAGGCAGGCAGACAGACAGACAGAAAGATCTGTCCTGGCTCCACTTTGCCCCCTCAGCTGCCGTCCAATCCCCTCTTTTGCCCTCCCCTCTCAGTCTCCTCCAAACCTATTTCAGGCAGGCTTGCCCCAGTTACCCACCGGAGCTGCTCCTGTCAAGGTCACCGTGACCTTCAGGCTGCGCCCTCGGGCCCAGTCTCTCTACACCATCTTCCCTGGTGATGTCATCTGGTTTTGCAGTTTTAAATGTCACCTATACGCGGTGATTCCCAAGCTGGCCTCTCCAGACAAGGAGGTCCTTGTCTTGGTCTCGCCCCAGGGGTCCCACAAGTGAGCACTTGTTCCCATGCCTGCCACCACCCCCAGCCTGCGTCACTCAGCCCTCCCCAATTAGAGGCAACCCCGACCATCCCTCTGCTCAGGCCTCAATTCATGGGGTCCACTCTGATTGCTCTTTCTCCCACAGCCTCCATCCAGCTCGTCAGCAAACCCTGTCAATTCTACCCTGAAAGTCTACCCAGAACTTGCCTCCTCCTCACTCGTCCTCACTTCTGTTGGATTACTACCATGGCTCCCGACACCCCCTGTGCCCCCACCAGTCTACCCTGGACACAGCAGCAGAAGACCCTGCCCAGATGCGTGGCAACCAGCTTCACGCAGCCCCCCGACCTCCACTCCCCACCTCCGCCCCTCCTCACTGCTCCCATGGCAAGGCCCTCCCAGGGCCACCCCTCACCATCACCAGGACTCTGCCGAAAACACATCTGCTCTCGGGATCCCTGACCCGTCGCCCAAATCTCATAGCGCCCCCAACACCACTGACGCGCACTGTCTCCTTTTTCATTAGCACTGGTTCCCAGCTTCCTGCATGCACCACTGCACTGCTGGCTTCCGGGCCTGACCCCAAGCAGCCTGAGGGCAGAGACCTCCATCTGGCCCTGTTCCTGCCGTATCCCAGAGTCCGCACAGCTGCTGTTCAGTCGCTAAGTCGTGTCTGACCCTTTGTGATCCCATGGACTACAGCACACCAGGCTTCCTTGTCCTTCACTATCTCCACAGAGCCTGATGCAAAGTTGGCACACAGCAGATGCTTGCTGGACAGACGGACAAACGGAGGGACAGACGGACAGACAGATGGATGAATGGGCAACCGGGTGCCCTGAAGATGGGTCCAGCTGTGGTCCTCGGGCACTTCAAGGGTGCAGAGGGATCCAGCCCTGGCTCCAGCCAGTAGGCCAGGGGAGCCCAGCCTAGACGATGCCTCCGACAGAAGCCACTTCCCTCCCCGCACAGGGGACGACAAGGGTGTCATGTGGCTGTGTTCTCTCATTCAAAAGCAGTGTTCTTTTAGAATGTGGCTTGCGATTTGGTCCCACACGTTTGGGCAGACAGTCAGGGAAGAATAGGCCATGTTTTATACAGGTGTGTCCTCAAAGGCCCACACTAGACCCTGACACACAATGGGAGAATAAATATTTCTCGAATCAATGAACAGGTGTGGGATTACGAGAAGGAGGCAGCTTGAGAACTCATTGACGGCACACAAACTGCTGGTTGAAACGGTCCAGGGACTTCCCTGGTGATCCAGTGACTAAGACTCCATGCTCCCAATGCAGGGGGTGCCCAGATTCGATCCCTGGTCAGGGACCTAGATCCCACGGGCCACAACTAAAGATCCCACAGGCCTGTGTGTGTGCTCAGTTGCGTCCAACTCTTTTGTGACCTCCTCTGTCCATAGAATTTCCCAGGCAAGGAGACTGGAGTAGGTTGCACAACGCAACAAAAATCAAAGATCCCGCAGGTTGCAACCAAGACCCAGAACAGCTGAATAGATAAATATTAAAGAAGAAAGAAGCTGTCCAAAACAAAGGCCAGGTCAGCATTTAGACCCTCCGTCTAGAGAGGCTGGTGTGTGGACTGGGCCTGAGTGGGTAGAGCCTCCCTCCTGAGGGGGCCCTCTCCCCCAACCTGGCCCCACTCCCCCTTACCTGTGCTCAGGTTCGAGCAGCACTTCATTTTCATTAAAACCCCAGGCTCTGAGGTCAGCACAGTCCAGAAGAAGTAGTTTTTCTTGCTCCTGCTCCCTGCAAGGAGGTGAGAGGTGTCAACCAGGGTCAGCCCAGGGCCTGTTCATCCCGCTCCATCACAGGGCCACAGGGGCCGCCCTGTGCACAGCCAGGCCAGGCACGGGGCCCAGGGCACCCAGGGCCCTCTCTCCCTGCACAGGCTCTCAAACTCAGATTCCAGCAATGGGGGTGGCGGTGGGAGAGGAGGCCTGCGTTGCCTGGAAGATGACAATTTACACCACACAACTTCAATGTGAAGAGCTGGCTCATTGGAAAAGACCCTGATGCTGGGAAAGATGGAGGGCAAGAGGAGAAGGGGGCAGCAGAGGGTGAGATGGTTGGATGGCATCACCGACTCAATGGACATGAGGTTGAGCAAACTCCTGGAGATAGTGAAGGACAGAGAAGCCTGGCATGCTGCAGCTCATGGGGTCACAAAGGGTTAGACACAACTTAGCAACTGAACACCACCCTGGGGCCTGGGCCTTGCCCTTATGCTCCTCCTGGGTCCAGCTGCCCTGACCAGGAGCAGCCCCTGTGCCCACGGCTCCCCTGGGCCTGCCTCTCCGGTCCCATGTGGCAGCCCCCAGGGCCTGCCCCTTCCCTCCTGCACGTGCCTTGCCCCTCAGTCTGTCTCTTCCCATAGCCCTGAGCGCCTCAACTCCCTTTTCCTCCAATCCCACTACAGGTCCTGTGAGCCGACCTTCATTTTGCAGGAAATCAGCTCCCTCACCTTCTCCCCTGACCACACACAAACCCCGAGCAGGCACCAGTCTCCGCTTGGACCTTCCGCGTTCTTATTCCCTCCAGCTGCTGAAGGGGCCCTGGGAGCCCCGCCCTCTGTGTGCTCACCCTGGCTTTGCCCACAGGTCCTCGGTTCTCAAAGGTTTTGTCTCCTGCCCAGCCGCCGTCTTGGACTGGGCTAGCTGGATGATTTCCAGCCAGAGGTGGACCTCAGGGGCCCAATTCTGAATTCCTCTTCCCAACACAGGCCCCAGACACCCAGGGCGACGGGTCCCACGGGAGCCAGCTCATCGACACTCTATTCCTCCCTCTCACACTTCCTGTCCCTTCTCCACAATGCCGCAATCTCTCTTAAACACGTGGGAAAACACATCATGACCTGTTTGAAATTCGTCCAGGCCTTGACCTTGTGCTCTCGGGGCCCCGGTTCACCTCCTGGTCGCAGCTCCTGCTCTGGCCCGCCCCACACTCTGACCAAGAGGATTCCAGTCCCAGCATTGTCTGTCCTACCCAGTTCTCCTGGTTGCAGCCCCTTCTCTGGCCGCCCCGCACCCTGACCCAGAGGATTCCAGTCCCAGCACTGTCTGTCCTACCCAGTTCACCTCCTGATTGCAGCCCCTGCTCTGGCCGCCCCGCACCCTGACTGAGAGGATTCCAGTCCCAGTACTGTCTGCCCTACATGCCTTTAGATGTATGGTCGCTCCCAGTGCCCTCCCAGATCTAATCCTCCACGGTCCAAGGACAAGGATCCCCCTGGGGAGCCTGTCCTGACCCTCAGGCTAAGTTAGGTGCCACTTTTCCAGCCCCCTCTGTGTGTGTGCGGTCAGTCACTCAGTTGTGTCCCGACTCTTTGAGGTCCCTTCTGTCCATGGGATTCTCCAGGTAAGAATACTGGAGTCAGTTGCCATTTCCTGTTTCAGGAGATTTTCCCAACCCAGGGATTGAACCTGCGTCTCTTGAGTCTCTTGCATTGACAGGCAGATTCTTTACCACCAGCGCCACCTGGGCTGTGAAATACTAGAATCACTGTGTTCAGTTTCCAGGGGGAAATACAATAATGCATGCCACACATGTGTTTAACCCTCTCCAGGGGGACAAGAACATGGGGCTGGGAAAAACAGAGGCCAGGGAGACGTTGTTCCAGTGAGCCCCGAGCACCCGACGACAGCACTGCCTCTTTCTATGTGTGACTTCCACAAAGGGAGCGTGCACTGAGCAAAAACAGCCTGAGAGATGGAAGAGGACACAGAGAATGAGCCCGTGGACAACGCGCTCCTGCCAGACAAAGTGCAGCTCCAGGGTGAAGCCCACCTGTGCCCTGGCCACCCCAGTCCTCACGGACAACAGAGGAGTGGGACTCCAGTATCTGCACTGCAGATGGGACCCCAGCGCCAGCCAACCATGCCACCTGCTTCCCAGGGGAGAAAGAGCACCGCTACTGGTTTCCATCCCCGCACTGTGCCTTCCTAAGGGATTTCCGGTTCTGATCCCACGTGACTTCAGGCTTCCCTGGCGGCTCAGTGATAAAGAATCCACCTGCCAATGCAGGGCACCCGGGTTCCATCCCTGGCCCAGGAAGATCCCACATGTTGCACGATGGCTAAGCCCATGCGCCACAACTACGGAGTCTGTGCTCTAGGGCCTGGCAGCTACTGAAGCCTGAGTGCCCTAGGGCCCTGCTCTGCAACGAGAGAAGCCACCGCAATGAGAGGCTGGCTCACTGAAACTCGAGAGGAGCCCTGCTCACCTCAACTAGAGAGAGCCTGTGAGCAGCAACGAAGACCCAGCACAGCCATAACTAAACAAATCTTTTTTAAAAAAAGGAAAAAAGAATCCAACTTCTACGTGAGACAGGCTCGCTGTAATCCCAGGGGGAGGCAGGTGAACAAGGCCAAGTACTGTAGGAAAACTGCTCAGGGGCTGGCCTGGGAGCGGGCAACAGGAAAGGCCAGCCCCTGATGCCTGCCCCTGACCCCCCAGCACTGCCAGAGCCACTGGCGGGCTGCTCGTCTCAGTGCCAAGGCCGTCTGTCTCCTCCACTTCTCTTGAACCCTTGGATGGGAGGTGAATGAACCCCAAACTGGCAGGAATTGGGCAGAATGGTGCTCAGGTGAGGAGAACCAGGAACAAGGTCTCTGTCCGTGGTCCGGTCCGGCGCTCTCTGCCTCAGAGATGCTGTCCTCTGACCCTCTACCATTCCGAGCCCAGTTATTCACCAGGCACACGGGCACTCACTTGGGAGGCACATTGAGGCGGGGAGGGGAGTAGGCTGCTCTATCCTGGGAGGAATTTGCTCTGAGTCTTTGAGTACCGAGGCTGTAAGATTACGCTAACCTCAAAGAAATGAAGGCCCTCCCCGCTCACCTCTTCTCCTGCAGTAAGTAATCCAAGCTGTTGACATAGCACCCTGAGCTCCCAGAGGCGAGCTGGCGAAACCATATGGGAATGGGCGTGAAAGACAAAGACAAGAGGGAGAAAAAAAACTGATCAGTGTTTAGCCCTCTATGTAGTTTACTTTTCTGAACAGGAAGTACATTCACTCGATTAAAACAATCGGAGAGCATAAAGGCACACAGTCCGAGGACTTCGCCTCACCTCCATCCCTGGCCCCCCGGGTCCCTCCCCACAGGTGACCTCAGGTGTTCACTGCTGGAGACCCTGTTCACACAGAGAAGCAATCAGAAATACATCAGACTCTCCTCCAACACAAATGGTAGTGTAGTATACTCGCTATTCTGTACTTAGCTCTGATTTTCAATTAACAGTATGTCTTCAGGGTCATTCCATACCAATACTACAGAGATAAAAAAAAAAACCACTTCCATGGTATTCTGATGTATGATAATAATGTAATTTACTAGTTCCCTAGTAATAGGCATTTTGGTTATTGGCAATCTTGGGTTATTACAAATAAATAGGTCCTATTCTTAGAATATATTTCCTGGATCTACCAGCGCTCAAATATCCCCAAAGTCTTCCCAGCAACCACGGTTTATTCCCAGTTTGAAGTTCATCACTGAAGTTTCCACTTTGGAATTCCCAAGTCGCTGGACCACAGTTAGCCTGAGGCTTTGTGCCTGACTTAGCCCAGATCCATATCCTCAACCTTGGCTGTGAGCACCTTGAGGGGTCCCGCACCACCCCAAACATTTCTGTTAGGAGTTAGGGACAGAAATAAAGGTGGAGACAGCCCAGCCTCAGGGGCCCAAGCTCCCAGACACGAGGGCCCAGGGGCTGGGGAGAGGTCAGAGGGTGTGTGGCCGAGAAAAAGCTATGGTCAAGGGCAGGGGGCCGAAGGAGGGTGGTTAGGGTGTGGCTGAGGAGGAGAGGCTGCAGAGGATGGCCTGGCGATGATTCTGGAGAAGTAGCCAGAGTGGGGGGCAGCAAGGGGAGGCCCCCAGCTTACCGAGGTGTGGGTGCCCATCCTAGGAGTTGCAGCCTCTGGGCTGATCCCTGCCACGTTCCAGAACGGCTCCTCCAGCGAGGCCAGGCCTCCTGCTCGATCCAGGTCCTGGGGCTCCTGCTCTGACACCTCGGGGAGCTGGTGAGCCAGCCTCCTCGGGCCCCGAGGCCTTGGGGCTGGGTCCCCTGTGTTGGCCTGTGGGACCCTCAGGTTCAGGAATGCCACAGGCGGTGGGCTCCAGTCACTGGTCAACGTGTTCCCCGTGGCCTGCAGCTTGGGCTTTTTTGACGACCTGGGGGCTGGAGCAGAGGTGGGACAGCAGAGGCACCGGGTTGAGTGCCGGAGCCCCTGGTACAGGGGATGGTCGAAGCAGCTGCCCTTCAGGTTGGGCAGGAGGATGGGCCTGGCGGCCTGGACGTCTGTGGATGATGGGACAGAGAGCTGAGATGTCCCCAGTGGCCCACCACCATCCCAACCCCACCGGGCCACTCTGACCGAGGAGGGGGCAGCAAGCAAGGGGAGCCTATCAACTGGGTTTCCCACTCCCTCATGGCCCCAAACTTCAGAAGGGCTCCACCTGCACAGGTGAGAGATACCTACCTTCTCTCCAAGGAAGGTCTAGCACCACCTTCTCAGGCCCGGCCATCGGCAAGCCGCTGGGAGTCTTATCCTGGAAGGAACCACCTGTCAGGGGAGGCTAGCCTTCCAAAGGGCCGAGCACTTGAGAGGAGGGCCCTGGGCCCCCCGGTGCCCGGGAAGGAACTGCCCTCCTCCAGCTCCACACCAAGGACCCAGAACGTGCTCCACGAGCATCAAGTTGCTAAGGTCAAGGAGGCTCCATCTGACCTCTCATTTCAAGGACACGATGCGCAAGTGTACAGACATCAACATTTTTAAAACCCATATGAAATGAAAATGAACACAGCCCCGAGGAAAGCCCATATTCTAAAACGATATCCTGGGACTTCCCTGATGGCTCCAGTGGTTAAGACTCTGTGCTTCCAATGCAGGGGGCATGGGTTCGATCCTTGGTCGGGGAACTAAGATCCCATATGCCACAGAGCACAGCCAACAAATAAAAATAAAACTGAAACGACTTCCTGTGCATCTTGCTTGCTTGGTGTCACCCCTGTGAGGCTGTTTGTTAAGAAGGGGCTGGACAGGGCCATCTCCCCAGCATCAGTACAGACCTGCCACATGGTAGGCTGGGTGCATTTCTGTTGAATGAATGAATGATTTCAAGAGACCCTGGGGCTCCAATAAGCCTCCTCCTGTGTTAGCAGATGCCTGTCCTCAGCTAAGGTGGACCCAGCCACATACACAGACATCTCTCATTACATCAGGCCCAGGCGCAGACAACCTAAAACGCGGATGAAAGGCCAATGTCTGAATGACTAATGATCAAAGGAAACGACAGTTTACAAAAAAAGCTCAAATACTCACTCAACAAGGGTTCAGACTCAACAATAACAAAAGAAACCCAAATCAATATGACTATGAAGTATTATTCAATAATAAGAAAACAATCAGAAACTTAAAAATCTATAACAACGAATGCTGACATGGCTATGAAGGAGTGCACGACTGTCAGCACTATCTGACTGGCATATTCTTTTTAGAGAGCAATCTAACAGTATAAAAGTCATTGCGAAGTGTCCAAATTAGGGAGTCAGGAACCCCAGAAATCTGTCCCTCCACAACTGCAATAATTAAGCTGGAAAAACCCGTCAGGACCAACACTTACGGAACTTTGAAATCTAATAAAAACACCTAACAACAATGAGGGGAGTGTTTAAAGAAGGATCTGCTAGATGTCAGTAAGACTGTGATCTGCCTTTTGATCTGACCTTCCCAACACCCCCAGCTCCCAGCTCAGAGGCAGTGGTGGGGGCGGCACTGGTGGTGTGGCTTGCGGTGCCAGCGAGGCAACACAAACTTTGTTCTTGAAGAACTGTGGTTGTGTGTTTTGACCTGTTTTGCAGCTCCCAAAAGAATCAACTCAGGGTCTTGCTTTTGTTTTACACCCACTCCCCCACTGGAACCTTTTTAGGGCTGGAGTGTCCTCCTGGGTGGCATTTGTTGAAATCATTTAGAGGTAAACCTACCAATCATAGCCACCTTGGGCAAGGAACTGACAGGTGGCACAAGCAGCCAGAGAGACTGAGCGGCCCGAAAAGGAAAAGGCTGAGGAAAGAGATGATGGAGAAAGAAAAAAGTTTATAAAAGTTCCCATGGGACTTCCTGGGCAGTCCGGTGGTTAAGATGGCTCACTTCCAATGCAGGGGGCATAGGTTCGATCTCCAGTGTTGGAACTAAGATCCCACATGCCAATGTGGTATGGCAAAAAAAAAAAAAAAGGATTAATAACTAAAATATAAGTTAACCAAAAAATAAAAAGAGAGAAAAAATGAGAAAATTTTGAACAGAAAAGTATTCCAAATTTCTAAAATAAATAAATAGTTCCATGTAAAGCGGAGTCTCTAGAAAGCCACATGTAGGCCCAGGACTAAGGCATGCCAATGAAAGACTTGAGAAACCCATTAGCGTTCTCCTCTGTTCATTGCTGTTATTGTTGTTTGGTCAACAACAACAAAAGAGTTGTGTCCAACTCTCTTGCAGCCCCACAGACTAGAGCCCACCAGGCTCCTCTAACCATGGGATTTTCTAGGCAAGAATACTGGAGTGGGTTGCCATTTCCTTCAGGAGATCTTCCTGACGCAGGGGTCGAACCTGCGTCTCCTACATTGGCAGGCGGATTCTTTACTCCTGAGACTACTCATTAGGCTCCACATAATCAGGGAGTGAAGGGTAAGGCAGAGTTGCCAAAGGCCTGGCTAAGTTTTGAAGGGAGACTCCAACTCAGAACCAATCTGCAGAGCCTGGAAGAGTTTTGTCATTGTTTGGGCTCCAGGCACTTCAGGAAATCTATAAAATCACCAGCCGGCCATAAAGCTAAAGGAACAGTGACTTTGGTGACCACACACAACAAAATAATTGTCTTTTGGGCTTCCCTGGTGGTAAAGATGGTAAAGAATCTGCCGGCAATGCAGGAGACCTGGGTTCAATTCCTGGATTGGGAAGATCCCCTAGAGAAGGAGAAGGCTACCCACCCCAGTATTCTTGCCTGGAGAATTCCATGGACTGTGTAGTCCATGGGGTCGCAAAGAATCAGACATGACTGGGCAATTTTCACTTATAAAAACAGTTTTGGAAAGTCATTAATTACATGAGCACTACCACTCATAGCCAGTGGCAACAGCGAACTCTTATTTCCAGAGTTACTACATTATAATATCTAAAGACAAGAAAACTGCCCCAAACCAAGCAAACGCTTTGGTGCTCAGAAGTCCATGGAGATGATAAGACAAAACATAAACAGAATCAGAAACTGCTGATACATGGAAACCAATTCCACGTAAAAAGCTGTGTGCAATGAGGGGAGGGGGGGGGGGGGGGGTGGGAGGGGGAGGCTATGTTCTCCCTTTCAAATCGGTTTCTTTTCTGAGCACAAGTGCTTTCTGTGTCTTCCTAACAATGCAGAGCTCACTAAGTTTAAGAGACACAGCACAGCCTTTGTTCCAGTCCAGAGTCGCTGGCTTTTGCCATTCCACTTTCAAGATCATGACAAGCAGTTCACTCTGGTCCCTGACAGCTCAGCACTTCAGGGCTCTGGGTGGGAGGATGATAGGGTTGCCAAGGGGTGGGCCATCCTGATGAATGAGGAAGCTACACTTTCATCCCCACACTGAGATGGGGTAGGGTGGGGGTCCTTGCTCTTCCTGCATCACCTGAGTGCACAGAGGAAATCTTACCTCCATACTCCAGTGCCCAGTCCAGGGCCAAGCCCAGAAGGAAGCTCAGAAAACTAGGCGGACTTCCCTGGTGATCCTGTGGTTGAGACTCTCCCTTCCAATGCAGGGGACGTGGGTTCGATCCCTGGTCGGGGAGCTAAGATTCCCACATGCCTCGGGGCAACGAAGCCCACATGTTGCAACTAGAGAGGCCACACATCACAACTGGAGAATGAGTGCCACAACTGCTGAGCCCGCATGCAACAAGAGAAGCCACGCACCCCAACAAAGACGCTGCGCAGCCAAAAGGACAACAACAACGAGGTGGTCAACGCTACTGTACACTTATGTGTCAGCCTGGGTGAGCTTAACAAAATACCGTAGGCGGGGGTGCTGCTTAAACCACAGATGTACGTCTCACGGCTCTGGAGGCTGGAAGTGGCAGACCCAGGTGCTGGCAAGGCAGGCTGCCTTCCGAGGGCTTTTCTCGTGCTTTGTGGCAGGACTGCCATCTCTCTTGACCTCTCTTTTATGGACTCATGGGACAGGGAGTGGGACGGGGCAGGGAGAGGGGGAGAAAGTGAACCTAAGTGTGGGCTCTGGTCTCTTTCTTTGCTAAGGTCACTAATTGCAGCATGGGGTCCCACCCTCATGACCAAATCTAATCCTAACCTCCTCCCAAAGGCCCCATCTCCAAATAATATCACAATGGGGGTGAAGGCTTCCATGAAAGCCTTTGGGGGGAGATGGACACAGTTCAGACCATCGTGATATGCAATACGTCAAACATTACTATGCTAGGTACAAATCAAATGAATCAACTTGAACGGACAATATACATGCAGAAAAGAGAACCACGGTGAAAATATAGCTTGATGAACTTTCACCAAGTAAACACACCCAGGTAACCACACTGTTGTCACTGTTGTTTGGTTGCTAAGTCATGTCCAACTCTTTTGAGACCACATGGACTACAGCCCACCAGGCCCCTTTGTCCATGGGATTTCCCAGGCAAGAATGCCAGAGAATTCCTTCTCCAGGGGATCTTGTCGACCCAGGGATCAAACCTATGTCTCCTACATTGGCAGGCAGATTCTTTTACCAGTGAGCCACCAGGTAAACCCAGGTAACCATGACGCAAGTCCGAAAAATAGCATATACCAGCACCCGAAAGTTGTCCTCACACTCCCTCCCAGTCAGGACTCCATCCTCTGCTCAAAAGGTAGGTCTTAACCCCACAGATTTGGCTGCCTGCTTTTTGAATAATGTGTAAATGAGTCACACAGTATGGATTCTTTTGTGTCAGACTTCTTTTGTTCAGTGTCATGCTTTCATTGCTCTGCAGTGTTTCATTGCATGAATACAGGCTCAATTCTTCTACTCCAGATGGACATATTCATTGCTTTTGGTTTCTGACTACTATGAATAATGCTTCCATGAACATTGTTACACTTGCATTTTGTACACACACAGCCACATACCCACACACCCAGCCACACGCATTTCTGTTGAGAATGCACGTAGGTGTCAAATTGATGGGTCACAGGAATAGTTATGTTCATTTGTGGTAGAAAAGGTCAAATGATTACAAAGAGGGAGAATGGGTGGGACCTCCCTGATGGTCCAGTGGTTAAGAATCGCCTGCCAAGGCAGGGGACGCAGGTTTGATCCCTAGTGTGGGAAGATTCCGCATGCCTCAGGGCAACTAAGCCCGTGCACCGCAACCACTGCAGCCCACGTGCCTGAGGCCCTTGCTCTGCACCAGGAGAAGCCGCCGTAAGCAGACGCCTGTGCTCCACGACTCGAGAGGAGCCCCTGCTCATCGCAACTGAAGAAAGCCCGAGCGCAACAGTGAAGACCCAGCGCAGCCAAAAATTAAATAAAAGGACAAAGAATTCCACATGACCTGCATCCAAATCTCTCAAATGTTAATATTTCACTATATTTGCTTTATCACTACCTCTAACTTGTGTGTGTGCATGTGTGTGTACATATATGCTCTTGACACTGTTGAAGAGTACTGGCTACTTGCTTTGTAGATCCTATTCATTTGGGTTTATGTGACGCTTCCTCACGACTGGATTCAGGTTATTTGTCTGGGGCAGGAACATACAGATGCAGTGGTATGTCCTTTTCAGAGCCTCATATCAGAAGGAACAGATATCAATTTGTTCCATTACTGACGTTGCTATTAATAACTTTCATCTCCTGCCGAAGCTGATATCTGCCAGGTATCACCACCACAATATCACTAATTTCTTTTTGCTGTAATTAATCAACATCTTATGAGAAGACCCTTTGAGACTATGTAAACATCCTCTTTCTCATCATACTTGCGTTTCCTAGTTTCAGCATGAGTTGATGATTCTCATCTCAATTTTTACGGGAACAGCTGAAAACTAGTGTTTGTTTTCAATGACTTCAAATTTTGCAAAGATCTTACAGCAACTATTGTGTGTGCGTATGTGCTCAGTCCCTTCAGTCGCGTCTGACTCTTTCTGACCCTATGGATTATAGCCCACCAGGCTCCTCTGTCCATGGGATTCTCCAGGCAAAAATACTGGAGTGGGTGGCCATGCCCTCCTCCAGGGGATCTTCCCAATCCAGGGACTGAATCCAAGTCTCCTGTGTCTCCTGCACTGAAGGCAGATTCTTTTACCACTGAACCGCCAGGGAAGTCCACAGTAACAGCCAGTACTTCTCCCAAATCAAATGGGAACTGGAAGATCATCAGACAGTTCAGTCATTCAGTAATGTCCAACTCTTTGTGACCCCATGGACTGTAGCACAGTAGGCTTTCCTGTCTATCACCAACTCCAGAAGCTTGCTCAAACTCATGTCCATTGAGTCGGTGATGCCATCCAGCCACCTCATCCTCTGTCGTCCCCTTCTCCTCCTGCCTTCCATCTTTCCCAGCATCAGGGTCTTTTCCAATGAGTCAGTTCTTCCCTCATCAGACATTTACTATTAAAACATCCTCAGAGTCCCCTTCAAAGATTAAACAAACAAACAAACAAACAAACCCCAGCAAACTGGTAGTGGCAAGGGAGGTGGCTGCATTCTCAGGCAAAGTGTAACCCTCCCCTGAAGGCCCGAGACGCAGCCAAAGAAGACAGAGATCACCTCTCCTCAAAGTCTCCACTTCTGTACAAACTACCTGCAGACAATCCTGGTGCAAGCTGAGAAAAGACGTTTGGCATGCTCAAAGCATCTCATTCTAGAAGAAGCACACAAGGTCACCCACGGCAGGGTGGGGGCAGAATCAAGGCTGGCAGATCTGGAGGGCCCTGGGGTTAGCTCATGCCTTCTCTGAAGACAAAGAAGAAGATGAACCTCGGCCCATGTTTCCAGGAGAGTCTCACTCTTGCCTGTATCCCTCCCCAGGCTGGGACCTGCTCATCTGCTCAAACACCAAACCCAGCACAGACAACCTGCTACATCAGCTGGAATCCTGCTATCCTGAGGCTTAACTAGTCAGGCTCTCTAGGGGCAAAGTCACCAAGCAAGCTGACATAGAAGCAGGTTCTAAAATTCATAAGTGGACTTTCGTTATGTTGTTGAGTCGCTAAATCATGTCTGACTTTTTGCGACCCCATGGACTGTAGCCCCACCAGGCTCCTCTGTCCATGCACTTCTCCAGGCAAGAATACAGGACTGGGTTGTCATTTCCTTCTCAAGGACATCTTGCTGACCCAGGGATCCAACCTGAGTCTTCTGTATTGGCAGGCGGAGGTTTTTTTTTTTTTCCTTTTACTGCTGAGTCACCAGGGAAGCCCGGAAGTGAACTAAGAAGTCCCAAAAGCGCATTCTGAAAGCTGAGGGTTAGAAATAAGAAAGACAGCCTCCAGGTCAGCTCACAAACTCAGCAACCCACAAACAGCTGCACGGAGGACTGAGGGCCGTGAACGGAGTCTTGACTGAGAACGTGATTCCATGGGATGAAAACGGACCTAGGCACTGGAAGACAACTTGCATCCAGTACAGTTCCACTCAGCAAACCCAATTTAGCATATCTGCTGCATCAGGCCTTGTGCTGAGCACTCAGACACCAAGGAAGGGGAAGAGATCTCTGCCCTTGAACTTGCGGCAGTGGGAGGTGTCTGCCAGAGACAGACCCACGGTCACCAAGACTGCTGCAGATGATGGAGCCTGGGCCCCACTGCCCCAACAGGTGTATTGAGATTGGCTGGTTGTGAGCAGGCTCGTGGACTAGGGCCACCTGACCACTGGGCAGCTAAGCCTGGCTGCCGCAAAACACCTGTCACTCAAAGCTACTGCACTGCCAATGGTTGTACAGCAGTCCAGTTTTTCCTACAAAGCAGACACAGCCATCAGCTGTTTCTTTCCTCTCCAACCCACAAAGGAATACGTTTTCATGCTTGTACCTGTTGCTCCTGGCTTTTACCAACCCCCTCCCTCCAGTTCCTTAAAAACATGAGCATCTTCAATGAAGAAATGAACCATGGTACAGTCTAATAAAGTGTCATCTTTTCTGCCTGAATCTCCAACTCTGAAAACTCCAACTCATCGGAGCTAAGATAATTCTGATTTTAAAAGCACTATGGGGACTTCCCTGGTGGTCTGGTGGTTGAGACAAACCAGGGGGCACTGGTTTGATCCCTGGTTTCCCTGGTCAGAGAACTAAGATCTCACATGTTGCTCCGTGTGCCAAAAAAACAGCAAAGCATCATGACTTTCTGTTCAACGAAGAAACATAAAAAGCTGCCAAGTGAACAATGGCACAAAGGAAGTCACCATCCACCACGGAACCCAGCTCAACATCGAGCTGTGAAAATGTGAACAAAGATGCATTCCAGAATCAATTAAAATGATAATTATGGTTAGTCAACAGACGCCAAGCACTGCATACTAGGTGTCAAGACAGGAATGCACGCGGGAACAAAAGTGATGATGTCAGGGCCCTGCGCCAGTCAAACAGGGAGACACACTCATTGTCTAAACTTTCCTTCTTCTGTTGTCTCCCTCCCAAGCCTCAATCACCCAACCATCCAGGGCCTGTTCCCCCTTGTTCTCACACATATTCTTTCCAGGTTAAGAAAACCATCATAGGGACTTCCCTGGTAGTCCAGTGGCTAAAACTCCAGGTTCCCAAGGCAGGGGGCTTGGGTTCAATCCATGGAAAGGTAACAAGACTCCACATGCCACAACTAAAGATACTGCATGCTACAACGAATATCGAAGACTGTGCATGCCACAACTAAGACCTGACATGGCCAAATGTCAGGTACAAAAAAGGAAACCATCTTAGAGCATGGATTTCTGGTCCAGCCATGCTCCCTCCTCTCCAGTCCAGCCCAGGAACTGCAGTTCTATCTTCCAAACACACCCCACTGCAGGGTAAGTGCCTCCCCAAGTCCCTTAAACCCAAGCCCAAAGCTTTTAATATCCAGCCTCTGTTCCCAGCCTCTCCCACTCTTCAGCATGCTCTCATGTGTGATTTCAGCACATCACCTCACACTTTTTGTTTTTTTACTTTCCAGGCTACAAGAAAAATAAAACAATCTGTCTTAAAACGTGACTACCAGGCCAAATAATTATAGGTACCAAAGTGTTTTTGAGCCTTTGGTATATAAAGAGATCCAAGATTAACTCAGAATATAACTGTGCTTCTTATGAAGATTGCTTCTTCAAGGTGCCATATTCCTAATACCATGCTTTATATCTGTCCTTTTAAACAAATATTTAATAGCTCAGGAATGTTAGTCAGGGCAGAGGCTCCCATCAGCAAGGACTCGGCTCACAATGTGAAAGATGAAGCGAGATGAGTTTCATCCACAAAGAAAAGCCAAAGAGTATCCAGCATCATAAACCACACATCCATCAAAGTGGGAAGAGGCTGGGAAGAGAAAGTCTTTCTGGAAAGAAAAACAGCAGTGACCCTTTGTGCCCTGGGAAACAAGAAAAACAAGCAAACAACAACAAACCATCAAATCAAAACATAAACTGATTCCAAATCAGTCTGAAGAAATTTCCACCCCAACAAAGCAAACCACGGCTTGACAACTGCGCCACCCGGGGAGAGGAGGGCCTGGCCTCAGCCTCAGTTTCCTCACCCGTAAAATGGAGCTGACCAGTCTACCCCTGACTCACGGGACCGAAGGCCGCACACGGAGCCCACACCACGGAGGCCTGGCGGGTGGGGCTCGGGAAGGCCGGGCTGGTGGCAGGGGACCCGGCCAGCTACTGGGGAAAGGGAGTGGGTACGGGCCTCTAGGATGGTGGGGGTAAGACGGGGGACCAGCGGGCCGGGCGCGGACAGGCGCTGTCCAGGGCCGCCCCGCGCCCAACACCGACCTGGACACGGCAGCGCCTCGTCACGGAGCCGCGACGGCTGCCCCGGCACGCCGCACCCCCGGCTCGCGGCTCGCGCGGCCCCCACGTGCGCGGCCCCCACGTGCGCGGCCCCCACGTGC